>VWZY01012419.1:74594-88322 GCA_013399075.1 Chloroceryle aenea
TGTCGTGAGGTGAGGGTGCGCCGAGGGCTCCCGGAGGGGCCAGCGAGGGAAGGGCTGCCTTCTGTGGCAGGCAGCACTTAAAAACTTGGACAGAAAAACAACACCAAACCTCCGAACTTTCCTGGCTTTCATTGTTCTTCAGGCTGCTTCTAACGTTCTCTTTCCCTGATGCTGCCACTTCTCTCAGAAAACAACTGGTCCTGACCCCTGCTTGTCTGTTTGCTTAAGAAAAAACCCTTTGCAAAACACTGAGGTTTTAAGAGGTGCAGAGCATGATGTTTCCGTCATATGAGGTGCTTTGGCTGTGTCTTTTTGTCTCCTTTATTCTCTCCTCTTCCTATGTTTTCAAAATCAGCTCAGTCTGGAAAACAGTTATTTTGGTGGAGTAGCTTGGTCACAGAATACACTTCAGTCAGGGAAAGCTTCTCTTCCCCTAACTAAATTCTTGTGTCTTTTAACTGTTAGGTCTCAACCCCTCTTTCCTACCCGCCAGTATTGTTTACACCACGTCCAGCATTTTAATACACCTGTAGTTAAAAAATGCCTGCTGCAGGCCTCCTGCCTTAGAGAGCTGCTCTCTGCACAAGTGCTTGAGGGATAGCACATCTGCATTTCTGCTCTGGGTGGAAAAAAATAGCGCTGCTTTTGCTCTGTGTTAATAAACACATCCTTGGATTGTAGAATATATGGAAGCTTCAGTATAGTTATGAAATAAATTACTTAGCTTGGCTGCAAGACTTTAAACCCCTGGAGAATGTGTAGGTATTTTTGGAGTCTTCTACACTAAGGCTGTAATTGTAGCTCACAGTTCTATGTGTAATTTATGAAAAGCAAATTTCAGCTTTTTCGAAATGCTTATTTTCCTGATGTGTTAGGCAGTACTTGAAGGGAGTCTTCACTTGCTATTATGTATTTCTTGGGTTTGTGGCATTGCGCTGTATTTGGAGGGGAAGTTTTACTTGAAGCAGGTTCACCTGTTGTATGCTTAATCAGGCACATATTCCCTACATCCTGAGCTTTGGGATTTAAATAGATTTTTTTTTTTTCTTTTTTTTTTAAAAAAAAGTTACAATTTAATGAACTTCAGCCTTACTACTAAAGGTATGAGTGGTAACAATGTAGTGATACATAGGTACCTGCATTTGCTAACTCCCTGGAGAAGCTGCAAGGGTATGGAGTGGTAAGGAGGAAGCGCTGTGCTGTTTCCAGAGCTTTTGTGAGCATCACTTCATTGCTGCATCGAAGTGTTTACGTGGATTCAGGAGACATGATGGATAAACCTAAACTTCCTGAGCACTTGGCATGCTGAAATCTAAAAAAGGTGTATATTACTTTATGCTATACTGTTAACTTCTTTGATACTAGATTGTGAAGTTGGTCAGTCAAACACCTTGGGTTGTTCTTGGAGAGGCACAGTTTGAAGAAATGGTAACTGGTCTGCATTGTTCTGGAAGTAGATTATACCTCCTAACTCTCCTTAGCACAGTGAAGTGGTGGAATGAGAGAGTGAACTCTTAAAGAGTTCTTTGTAGGATACAAATTAATTCTTTCTGCTTTTTTCTTACAAAATATATAGTCATAGAGCAACTTGGACATAAACGTTTGAAAGACTTCAACTAGTCACGTTGCCAGGAGTTCATTAGATATTTGCTACACTATTGCTGGCAAAACTGAGGCCACAGTTCGAGGTAATCCCTTGTTCAAGTGCCTTGTTTGCTATTGCTTTACTGCCCTCCTGGGCCTACACAGCACTATTTTGGTAGTGTTTGGGTAATACGAGGTGATGTAGGGGGGTGAGTGATAACATGAGGTAGATAGAGGGTGTTCTCTGCTGGCGTGCGTCTCAGGGTTTTGTTGACAGTGCTTTAATGTATGTTAGCAACAAATTAGAGGGTGTAGCTCAAGTGGTCGTGATACTCTGAGGAGGAAAATAAGATACAAGTAGTATAAAAGTAAATGTAATCTGGTTCAGGAATGCAAATGCTAAAATGTATTGAGTATAAATTAGATAGGATTGGGATTGAAAAGCAGAACAGAGTTTTCTTATGTAATTTTAACTGTATGTTTTGTAGTGTAAAGTACTGTACTGAAAAGAAATATACCGAAAACTTAGTTTCCTCCTTTATTTTCTAAAGAAAAATAACAATATTTGGTAGTGTTCCATATCGTTATGTTTGTGCCAAAATCTAATTTTGTTCCATTTTAGTGTACACTTATATTTCTGGAAATATACATCAGTCCTCAGAAGACAACAGATACACTTGATGCAAAGCTCCTAAGTTCTTACAGCCTTTGTCCTAGAGCTTCCCAATAAATTTATAGTATTTAGGGATGTATCCTTTAAAAAGAACTGTCCTGAAAATTTTCCTTGACAGTTTCAGGTGGCAAGTTGCATACAGCAGTATGTTTGTTTTTTTTAGAGAACAAGAAGATTGTGCTTGTAATGGAATATTTATTGTCCATGTTTAAAAAGCAGCTTCATGCCACTCCGATACAGCAGAGAATGAAGATTCATGACACGCAGTAGATTCCTTCTTTATTGTTATTTTTGCTTTTCCCTCTAGAAAGAATTGAGTTCTCAGTTTAAATTTGATACTATGCAAGTTGGATAAATTTCTGTGTTAAATGTTCATTTCAAAAGTTTTTTTTAAAAAACTCCTAGCTTTGGGTTTTTTGTTGCAGTGGGTTTTTTTGCCACTGTAGCTGAATGACCTTAAGCTATTGAAACAAAACCATGTCACCTACTTCAGCCTCTCCTGGTGGCTAAAACCAAAACAAGCTGGCCTTGAATTATTGCCCTGGATCAAAATGCAAAGCTGGGTATATGTAAAATGTTGTCTAATACATCAAATCTACAAAGAGGGTTACACAAATTTTGCTGTAGTCTACACAGACCTCATTTGAAAAGGCAGCATGATGCAGAATCTGACTTAGTCTGCTTATTGGGAGAATTAAAACTCTCAGATCGAAGTGATAGAAATTTAGCTCTCTAACTTCTTAAGTTCACTTAAATGAAGGTTGCTCCAAATTTTTTCTTCTACCTGTTTTCATGATCCTCTGACTCCTGCATTTGTCATGTACAGGCATGCAAACAGTAAGTCTCTGCAACTCCAGATAATTTCAGCAAGTTTCGGGGTATATGGCTTTGCAAATCTGACTGCTATTCACTAGAGTCTGTAATTTGGATTGAAGGACCTATCTCTAGGTAATTTTAAGAAAATACATTAAACTATTATCTGTCATGAAACTTTCTTCTGGGAAATATTAAGATAAAATACTCTGGAAATTATTTGCCCTTTTCTATGTCCTTAATGATTCACGTAACACTTTGGACTCTGAGGAGCTCCGCTGGATTCGTTTACAACGAGGATGTAAGCCACATATTACCTAGAAAATTGTTCCTTGGTTGCTACATCACCAAGAAAACTATGCAAGTTAATTTCAAGTCTTTATTTGTTTAACATGGATGCAGATACACCAACTGACTTGTTCAGCCTCCAACTTTACAACTCCATTGAAGGAGTACGAAAAAAATCTCCCTGCTCACAGGTAACCCCAACCTAAGGATGCTGTACATGAGCATTTCTGTCCAGGTGCTTCTCTCCAAGCACTGTTTCCTATTGTGTTTAGGTAGGGTGCATAGAGCACGAGAAGCTTCCTGTCTTCTCTGAAATATTTTTTTTTCTTTTGTAATCTGCCAAGTGCAATAAGTTGGCAGGTGTTTTTAAAAAAACCTCATGTTTGTAAAGTATGTAGGTTTTTTGTTATAAACACCAAATAATTTTGCTGTAAACTGCTGTAAAACAGTGTTGGATGAGAGCCATTTTCTCTGGCAGTGAAGGTATAAATAGTAGATGTTAGTTGTTTTATTCAGAGTTCGTTAACTGGTCTCTAGTTAAAAAATTGAAGCAATGAAAATGTACCTATACATATTGTTAGGTGAATCATACAGATATGTGGTATTTTTTATTGCTTCCCAGTGCAGTGTATAATCAGCAATTGTATTTGCATTATTTAGCTTGGATGGTATACAATCCACAAGTCTTTTACAGATCAGTAAGGTTATGATGGTCTCAAGTTAATGTGCTGAATGCAGCTACCAGATAAATTGTTTAATTTTAGGATTAGAGATTGTAGAGTTAATACCTTTGGTATTGGTCCTCACGGATATTCTGTATTACTTAAAACAATACATAGAGTGCTGCTCTTGATGACAAAATTGTGGGAAATTAGGTTCCAGCCAGGCTTGGTTTTACAGAGTGTGATTTCTGTTTTTCTTGAGTAGTTTTATTCTTAATTAATCTGACGTTCTCTGGTAAATGTGCTAAACCAGCAGTTTGTAGGAGTCTTGAATAGGTGATTGTTTTTCTTTCTCTGTAACAGTCTGCAGTCCTCAAATAGATTGAGAACAAATTAGTAGGCTACTCCAAACGTTTGCAAAGCATGTTTATTTGATCCCAAGATGTCTGAGATAGAGTGACCAAGCTTCCTTTCTTTTTGTTTTCCTTCTGCTTTAGGGAAGCCTATCTGCTTTGACTTTGCCTCAGTAAGTGCTGCAAGACTGGGCAGTTACAAGCTATAATGTTGACTCGAGTTTTGGCGTCGTTACTGGGTTTGAATACCCATGGAATCCTGTTTGGTTGGTAATCAGGTATCAGATTAGGAGGTTTAATAAAATAGAGAAATTGAGATGAGTGGCGTCAGAGCAAAGGTTTTTGATGACAGAAGCTGTGCCTTCTAGGATGAGATCTGTGGAAGCTGTACTCCAAAAACAGGGTAGGCAGCTTTTCAGGTTGACTCCCTTCATTCAGGAGCTGGTGGGAACTGGGCGAGTGAGGAATTCTCGCTGGATTCACTGAACAGAAGCTGTTTGTGCAGGCATACAGGTTTGGGTGCAGACTGTGCTGGGCAAGTTTTCCAGGCTGGAATTTTGATCAGCCTGAGGAGACTGGCTCCAGAATAGTTGGTTTGTGCACTCAGAGGTACGAGTCACTAGGTTATGTATAAGATCTCAAGTCTGGCTCTGTGTAAGGTAGGTGCTTAGTGGGTGGTTTTTTGGGTTTGGGTGGTTTTTTTTCACCTTCGCTTCCCTGTTCTCTCTTCCATGGAAAACAGAATCAAACCCAGTGCTCTCTTAGCATTGATTTTCCTCATATTCTTGGCTTTTGAAAGGAAGAACTGTTGGTTAGTACTAAGTAATGTTGAGAAGGAATAAAGGATTAGCTATAGGCCTTTGGCATGATTTTATCTAAAAAAATGCAGTTGCTTGGGAATATACATGTAAATGTAAATATTCTACAGTCCCTTACCAAAGGGATAGAAGAGAGTCTGTACTTAGCAACATCTTTGTCTTATTTGCAATCTAATCCAGTGATGGCAGAAGAAGTTGGTGAAGTTGTTGCATCAGTATTGACTCAGATGTGTCCTGTATATTACAAAAATAAGTGCTTTTTGGAATCTGCAGTGGTTTAAGTGTTGTTCTACATAGAAAACACAAACAGAATTTCTGTTTATTAGCATTGAAAAGTATGTATCTACTCTGATTTTTTTTTAAATTGGGCTAATAAATAGTTTTTTTCCATTTTATTTATAGTGTAAGTTTAAATGTATGTCAGAGAGAACAGGAGATAGAACAGTCTGTGTGAATGTACATGTCTATTTTTTTCGTGCTTGAACTTTCAAGCTTAGCTAGCTTTGCAGCCAGGCTTCTATACCCCTGCCTCTGCAGAAATTTGACCTTGCTCTGGAGATAGCTATTGTAAGAGCTTTGAGTTTGTGTAAATCTCATAGAGCATATTACTTCATATAGACATATTATCTTTGATCCTGCATATGAGAATTTATACACTGACCTGAAGTTGCACAGTGTAAGGCCCAAATTCTTTATGGGCAGGCTAAACATAATGTACAAATAAGCAGTTCCATTGATTTACATGTCTGCTCACAGTTAATTAATCTTTGATGGGTTGGAGTGAATATTGGCAAAATCAGGTTATTTAGGGCTGTGTGGAAAATTATTTTCTGCTTCTGTGGAACATTATTTCAAAAAACCCACCATAACCATGAAAAATAAAATCCAAACCACAAAATAAAAAAGCAACCAAACAACAAAAAAACAAAGCCAAAAGTCTTCTGGTGTACGTCTTGACAAAACAGCATCTGTTGAAAATCTATCCTTAATGTATTCTCCATTAATTAAAAATTCTACATCACATTTGTGGTTGGGGTAGTGAGATGTTTCTGTCTGCAGGTGATTAGAGTCTAAGTGTAGGAGGAAAAAAAGAACTTCATGATCTTAATCATGAATAATTAAGAATATCTCTAGTTTTGACCCAAAATTAGAAAGTTTGCGTGTAGACTAAGCTTTGCCAGAACTGGTATAGCCCTCTAAAAGGGTTTTACTCTGTCAGATCAGGACTTCATAAAAGATGGCTAAATAGCTTTGCCCAGGCAATCAAAATTCTGTTCCCACTCGTGTCAGTCTGTTAGTTGTGCAGTGTGTCCTCCTTGTGCAGAAAGTCCCCCTTGGACTTTCAAGGACTGAATTTCAAAAGTCTATCTAATGTTTCGCTTTCTGTTTTAAGGGAGACCCAATGTTAAAGTAATTCAGTGATACTAGACAGAGATAATGCTCTGTACACGTGTGTTTATCTTGTCTATCTGTCAGTACTTTGAACACATCACTGTCTCTCCTCTTTCCCATATATGGCTAGGCTCTAACCATAAAGAAGATAATTAATTTGCTCTTTGTACTTATTGAGCCTCCTGCTGGTGAAAATGGGAAGGGAAATACTTTAGGTAAGCTGTGTTTCACGTGCTCACTTTCCCAGATGCACAGCTTGGGTTACTCTCTGCAGGGGGTTCTAAGCCCTCAGAGGAGCAGCCGGGCCCAAGGCACAGGGGACCAGTGGGCACACGCTGGGTGCAGCTTCTGCTCAGCTGATCCAGGTTCTGCTGCTAGAGTGTGTCCCAGGGGTCACCACTGAATTGCAAGAGGTACTCTGTGAGGAAGATTTCCCCTTGGGGAAACACCTGACTGAAGATCCTCCAGTCTTTAGACAGAAAGAAGGAAGTGTGTGTGTTGTGTCCGTGTCTCCCCCCGCCCCAGTTTGTTGTGTTGTGCTGACTTACCTGTGAAATAAAACCTGCTCTCTGTTTCACTGACTGCATGTGGTTTGCTGACAATGAAAGACTGACCTTCAGTAGCCAATACTGTTTGACATGTCACGTATAAAATTGGTTGGATTCGAGGTTGACAGTGACCCTAACCTCATCTTCCTGTATGTAGTTTAATACAGGTACTAACTTCCTTCAGCTGAGGAATATTCACTTAAAAGAATCACGACTGTTTAGAAGGATCATTTTCAAGTGTCTTGTTCTTAAGGATTTATCCACTTAGAAAGCTTTGAAACTGTTGTTTAGCAGTTGACAGGCTGGTTTATAAATCATGTGGAGTCCAAGGGAGGAAATTCAATGGTTTGAGATAAAGAAATAGGTTATATTAAAATAAGGTTTGCAATACAAATAATTTGAATTTGTAGTAGTGAAAGAGAGAACAGAATTATGAGCCTTTTTTAATCTTTTTTTTTTTTTTTTTTGCTTACATTGCTTCTAAGAAACCTGATAGTGTGGGATCATACTGTAGCAGTTGTGTATGAAACATTTCCTGATTCTGAAGATTCTGAAATTGATTTCAGAATCAGTAGTGAAGCTTTAAATACTGTACTAATGTTGTACTTGGATATTGGTTCATCGAGGTGAAGATGTGAGTAGCTCTCTTAAAATAATCTTTCAGTGCTTAGAGTTTTGGAAGAGCGAGACTTTTACCCATGTGTACTTTGCCCCCCAGCCCCTCCAAATTTGATTGTATTTAAAGGAGCTTCACATAATGATTGGATTTGTTTTCAGATTAATTCTTGGAAAGGCAGTTTAAATTCGGTTTTGTATTCCTCAGAAGTTATTTCCCACCCCCCTTCAGAATATACCAAGTAAATCCAGCCTAATGGATCACTCTCCATGTGCTATTAGTTTTTTTTTTAAAAAAATAGATGAAAATTATTAATGTTAAATTTAATAAGCTGCTTCTGTGTGGTACTAACTTTTGACTGCTGCCATGTGAAAGACTGTCAGTGTTTGTTACTTTGTCTCTTTTGTGTTATGTAGTAGCAAGGGAAAGGGTATGCTTTCTCCATCAGCACAAGGTACTAAGTCACTTGAGGTTTTAATTTGTATTCTAGAAAAACAAAAGCCCTTTGATTTAAAAAGAGGCAAAAAGTGTTATTCAAAGCTCCTTTTACAATACTTTAATGCTGTGATTTGCATATAGCCCACAAGATTGTGTAAGGTACTTGAGCAGTGTGGAACACGTTTATTTTTCTGGATGATGTGGTTCTTCAAGGCTTAAACTACAGCTGCTTAAAGGCATGATAAAGCTGGAATTACAAATTTATTTGGTAATTATTATGTATGGATAGAGCCTTTGCACTAATAGTGACAAAAAAAGAGAAGTGTATTCACTTGGATTTTTCTGCTAACATTATTCATGCAAACTTTGTGCCATAGATTGTTTCCCTTTCTGTTAAGTACTACCAGAGCCTAGACTAAATCAATATTAATCTCAGTGGAATTGCATCTTGTTAAATAGCACGGGTGTTCCAGAAAAGAAGTGAGAAACAAACACCACTGTGTAAGAGTGGAGTCCTCACACTTGATGTATTAAATGTTCTTTTGCCTTTAAAATGGATTCTTGAGTGCGTGTACGTGAAGCATGCTGTTGTTGTTGCTTATTGGGGACTTTAATAGGTGGACATTGAGTGGAGCATCCAAGTCACAGACAACATTTATCTGGATTTCTTTAATTATGAAATTAAATATGAAAGTAGATAGCTAAAAATTCCCTTCTCAGTTGCACGTATGGGTTTCACAGACTGCAAGCAGTACAGACTGCGTTTCCCAGTGATGCAAAAGACAGGATGTAACAGCTCGGTAGCTGGAGCCCTTGTTCAGAATGTAAGACAGCCAAGTTTATTCCACTCCTTTCTATATGAGGACTACACTGAACACCAGCCTTTTGGCTGCTTTGTAGTGTGAGAAGTTTTCTATTCCTTCTTTTAATGCTGTTCTATGGAAGATTAACAGAACTGAAAAGGAAAGAGCTAGGGATGGTTTTTTTTCTTATCACAGTGGAGTATTCAACTGCCTTGGAGAGGGAAAACCTGGGAAAATCTGACTTTCTGGCCCAATTCTGAAAATGCTGCTGCGCAGTAGGATGTCTTAATCAATAATAAGTGAGAATTTCCTTTCCACAACAGCTCAGACCACTATCCAGGTTGCTAGAATTTGTTGTTTCATTTTCACTGGTGCAAGCTCCTGATGTGATCCAGGGGGATACCATGATCATAGAATCATAGAATTGTCAGGGTTGGAAGGGACCTTAAAGATCCTCTAGTTCCAACCCCCATGCCAATGGCAGGGACACCTCCCACTAGATCAGGTTGCTCAGAGCCCCATCCAGCCTGGTCTTAAAAACCTTCAAGGATGGGGCTTCCACCACCTCTCTGGACAACCTCTCACCGCCCTCACAGTGAAGAAATTCTTCCTAATGTCTGACCTGAATCAANTCCACACAGCTCATTCTTCCACTTCTTACGATGTCCATAAAAAAAAGTGGTTGCCACCATATTTTACATGGCATGATTCTGTGCCATGATGGTGGACACTTTTAGAATATGCCCAAGGCCGTAGGTGAAGACGTACCCACGAGGTAGGCACAGATACTGCTCTGCTAACATGAAGTACTTCTACTTTTATATGCCAAAAATAAGGCTGAGGGCTACTGAGGAGTTTAATAACAAAACAAATTGGTACATCCTAGATTAAGCAGCTCTGTGTATGTGAAGGAGAGAATGATTTTAATGAACATTTTTAAGTGTAAGGTTCTTGTACCTGTGGACTCTTAAGGAACCTGATTCTAGTATGCCCTAAGTACTTTCAGCTTCTGGTGATTTTCAGAGGAGCTGCTTATGCTTAGGTATGGAAAAAAAAAAATCTCAACTTGGACAAAAAATCAGCTATTTTATCTCTATTTTAGGTAAGACTGGTTGTAGTTCTGACCTTTGCAGTTTGTCAAAGTGTACTTTGCTTTGAATTCTATTTCTGGAAAGCAGGCCATCAGCCTCAGATCTGTTGTGTTGCAAGCAGAATGCAGTAGGGGTTGTGAGAATACTCAAGTGTCTCACTGGTGACACCAGCTTAGCAGACTCTGTGTCAAATCTTAAACTCCAAGAAGAAATGTTGTTGGCTTGTTTGTTACTCTGAATTTACTTTCTTTGCAGGATACACTTCCATTAATTGCTTAGAACTAACCTGAGGGGTATTTGTTGTTTTTTTGGGGGAGGGTAAGAGTTGGTTGGTTGCTTTTTTTGTCTGGTTTGGTTTGCTGTTTTATTATTAACCCTCCTGTGTAACTTTGGTGGCTTGCTCTTTGTTTTTTGATGGTGTTTTTTTTTTTTTTTTTTCTGCATCTTTTTAATTCCTTTTGATACATAACCATCAATGGATCTTCTGCTCACACCCAGCTACCTGATACTTATTTGTACCGTAGGATGGGTGATTCATTCACTTACTGCTTTGACAGATGAAAGAGTTGGGCTGAAAAGAGTCTGTAAAATATCTACTGAATTGTAAAGTTGTAAGGAAAGTCAGGAAGTTGAATCATGACTAAGCAGAGAGCAGTGATAGAAAGGTTTGGGTGTGTCTCTACAAAATGATGAAACACAAAGTTTTGTGTTTGGCTTATTCCTTCATTGTCAGCAACCCCCTGACAAGCTTCAACCAATCTCCTTCAGTGGGTGACAGTTTGCTGTTGCAGTCACCTACCCGAGTCACGCTCGTGTGGTTCTGTTGCCATCTTACACTTGGAGGAGAAACAGGGGAGATTCCTGATTAAGTAGGTAGGTATTTACTCAAAACCCCAACAGGTCATATGCCCACCTCCCTTCGCCCTTGTAACTCCACATTACAAAAATTCAGATTTCAGAATTAAATGACTGGAATTTGACCAGAATGTGCATATTATTCATCTTAGGAATCCAGCTAAAATGTGGAAACTGAGCTCTGGGTGTCCTGTCTGTTGAAGTGGTGAATAGAGCACTGAATGCCTGTGCATTAACATTTATGTGTCAGTTAGACAGCAAACATTTTTTTAATGAAGACAATAATTCTCTCTGTGAGCTCTAGGATTTGGAGTTTAATTAGTATGCTGTGGGTAAATGATAGGTCCATACATTTTAAAGGGTGGTGGAGAGTAAAATTAATGTAAACATTTTTGTCCTGTATGTGATGCAAGAAAGAGAATTGCTGCTTAGGCAGCTCTTCTGGCTTTTCTCAACCTCTGAGTTCTTGAACTTTGAACCTTAATGAAATTGTCTATGTTTCCTATATAAATAGTTCAGATAAAAGATGGAAAATTATTTTTTTTCTCGGTATACAGTTGTTCAAAAGGAAAACACAAAAGATTTCACTCGCTCATAGGAGTTGTCTATGGTTATTTTCATGATTATGCTTTAAATTTTCATGAAAGTAAAACTGCTAGTGGGATTTATCACTTCAGGAATGAAGACTCGAATTTTGAATTAATATGAAAATGTTTTAAAGTTTTAATAGGTTTTTTTTGGCTAGTGATTTCTTACCACAGTGATATAAAAAGTATCACCTAAGTGATACTTTTTACTTGCTGATTACCTGTTAGAAACAAATCACAGTAACAAACCACTTTTACTTCTCTTGACTATAGGTGTTATCTTGGGAAACGTTTTTTTCAGTTACAATGAAACAGTTCTGTTAAGCATTGGGTTGTTTCATTCTACTTTCTTCCTTGTCTTTCAAGATACTTTTGAGCTCCAGAGAAAATGGAGAAATGTCTGTGCCTTGTATTTTTTAATATAGAAGAATATATGACTTTCTGCTGTGGTCGAGAGGGAGCAGCTTATTTGATAAAACTTCGTTGGGCAGCCCTCAAGGGGCTGCAGGGTGTACAGAGGGAAGGAGCCCTGCTTGGCTGAGCTTTGTTTCTGTCAGAAGAAATGCTGAAACAAGCTGTAGTCTTTGGATGTGGATTTAACTCTGAACTTCAGTGGAGTAGGGAACTTGATTTCTTTAGTAGCCTGCACTATGTCTAATGTACTATATTAGAGTATTTTATGTTGTTGTTATTTCTAGGATTGGAACATCCTTGACTGACTGAAAGTAATTATTATTTAAATATAGCAAATGCCTTTTTATCCCAGGTACTTCAGATTTCACCAAATATCTCATTCTTTTCAGTGTTATACCAAATGGGTGCAGGTATGTTCATATTACAGGAGTGTTGTATTTCTGTTAATGGTGCACATCTGCAGTAAAATAATTGATTATTGCTTTGGAAATTGACATTATCCTTAATAAATGAACGAACAAAATCTATGAGATTCGCAAAAATGAGTTTGCTTTCATGTTGCACACCTGAGGAATAAGGATAATGTCAGTTGTGGGTGTTTGCATTTTGTCAGAGTTTTCCACTATTAAAAATTAAAGCTACCAACAGAATTAATGTGCATAAAAAGCAAAGCCATGGAAGCAGGAGTCTCTGCAGGCTTGAAACTTATTGAATCTTTGAGTTGTATGTAAACAAATGCCTTGATATGAGGCAAGTATTATGCACTGTTGATGTTAAACCTTTTTGTATGGTCTGGAGGAGAATGGTGAGATCTTTGAGGCATCCGTTTAGTAAATCCATTGTATTTCTCTCTCTGATAATTTAGTGAAGAAAGTCCCAAACCAGAGGTCAGTCCCTTCCTTTCTGTGATTCTGAGGCATGTCCTTATTAACTGCTTCTTCCTCCTCAACATGCTTGGAGATCTCTTTCCTTGTGTGAATGCTGTACAGATGCTGTGGGAAAGGTCTTTCTACTTTTATTTCTCTTTAATATAGGAACAGTGCTCCCTTTTCCCTCAGACCATAAATGGGTCCACTTAATCCTTCCATTTATGTAGAGGGTTAACTGCTTTCTAAAGTATTGCTGCATCTTAGCTTAGATTGAGAGGACAGAGTATTATCTTCTAATGAAAGAAAGCCTTTATTGTTATTGAAAATGACACGGTGGAAGTGGGGGGAGGAATAGGTGCAAAGAATCAGAGATCCTACCTGGTCGTATGAGTTCAAAGGGTAATTCAGCCCCAGTCAGGAACTAACCCAGCTGAGTTTAACTTGATGGCACAGGTACAGTCATCATCAGTCGTGAGCTCAAAGGCAGGATGGTAGGTACAAGTGCAGTGTTAAGACTGCAGTGTATTGCCAGTTGTTGAGGCCTTCTAGAGAAGCTGAAAAACAGGAGAACAAATCTTACTTCAAGCACAGGTCCTCCAGTTGTAGAAGACGATTGTGATACGTTGGGAAAGTAGAGTCCTGTTTTTCTGTATAGTGAATTTTCAAGCTAGTCTGTTTATTTTAAAAACTTGTTTCAGCTCACAGACAAATCTGTGTGGAATAAATTTCTCTTGTAGAGTTCAACAATATTTCTTTTGTTGCTAGTGGAATAGATGAGGTATCTAAATTTGAATTACTGCTTGAAAACAAGCGTGTTCTTAAATCTTTTTTGGGGGTAGTTTTACAAAGATTTTTTGGGGGGGTATTTTGAAAGTAATTTTATTTCCTTGAAATTATTTGTGTGGAATTTTTTTCCTTTTTTTT
>VWZY01012419.1:88336-114773 GCA_013399075.1 Chloroceryle aenea
TTTTTTTTTTGCATATCTTTGATGCCAGATGAATGTTATTTGTAGGAACAAAGGTCAGTTACATAGTTTCTGGTTGTCTATCAGATAACCATAAATGGAATTGGAAAGGTGAGCAGTTTACAACTTGCTGGTCAAGATACCAGTTTTACAAATACATGCTATGAAATTACTTGTTGGCTAGATGATATGGCTACTGAGGTGCTTAACAGAAGTCAAGTTTGATTTTTTTTTCTATGAATGTGACTTTATCATTTTCCTGATGTGTTCCTTCAGTTTTTCCTTTCTTTTCCTCAGGAAGAGAGTATCCCATGTTGCATTTTAAGTAAACATAATGATAATTATCAGTAATACTGTCTTGGTACTTGTCCCTTCCCCTCAGTGTGTCTTCCTTTCTGTTCTAGCATTATTTTCCAGCCTGGAGACAGGCTCTGATGTATTTCTGTATTGCCTGCACTGAAGGTACATGGCCTGTGTACTGCGGGGCTGATCGGTGGTGGAGGTTTTGCCCGAGGTGTCTGTTCAGATCGCGCTGTAGGAAAGGTCATGTACAGTACCTGCTTTCTGTTTCCTCATCAAAATATCTGTCGGCAGCAGGCCCTTTTCAGCTGGTTTCTGTCATGGTTTGGAAGTTGCATATACAGCAACAGCGTTTCTCTGCTTGCTGTAGAAATACTGGCCCGAAAGCGAAACCAACATCACTAGAAGTCAGTATGAAGTGGTAATGTTCAGCTGCTGAATGTCTGCTAAGTGCTTGCTTTCCTTTTTTGGGAACGCCTGGGAAACTGTTTCTCACAATTATGTCATTTAGTCACTAATATTAAAAGAACAGTCAGATTATTGCTGACCACAAACGAGATCACTCTCTCAAAGTGTTTTTTATTATTTCTGTCCTTCCAGCATGTGCTTCAAATGGACGGGCAGCATTTCTGCAATCACATTTTGAAATGCATAGCGATTCAGAAACAAGCTGCATTTAGAATTGGGTTTTGGTGCCAGCATCTATACAATTACACAGATTATGTGCTTTTCAACACGTGTTCCGGGATTTAGGGATTTGTGCATATTTCTTCATTAAAAAGAAGCACAGAAATGCTTTTTTCTTTTTTTTTCCTGAATGTCTTTCCCATTCTTCCTTTCATTTTCACTGTATTGATATCAAACACTTTTGTTGTTCTCAAATAAGAAAGCACATCATCTGTTCCTTGCCAAAGGCAGTTTATTATTGTAAACTGTATGCTTGTTTCTGCAGGTATCTTCACAAGAGTCTTAGAGCAAAATTGCATTAAAAATTACTCCTTTTACAGAACACCATGTTGGTCCTTATTGCTAAATAAGAAGTTGGTTTGTAGAGTATTTCAGTCTTACAAATTTTTGGACTCTTAACAGAACTGTATTAAGGTTTAAGAGGATTGCATAAATATCTTAGATAAGTGTAAAGTCCTTCTAGATATCATGCCGAGGGTACCACCAAACCTTAGAACTGAGGAGAAACATTTCAGTGTATCCACCTTCTGTCAGGATGGAGAAGTGGGATGGACCCTTACTCGGAAAAGAATTCTCATACATCATCTCCCAGGAAATCTAATCTTTGCTTATGAAGCTAAACTTAATTTTTTGCTGACAGCCTGCTGCAAGGCTGGCTGCTGCACTCGTGTAAAATAGCAAGAAATGAAAACTGAGCCTGACTGAGCATTATTCTCATTCTTCATCTGCTTCTGCACAGCTGTGTGAAAAAGAAAAGTTTGATTTGCACTCGATGGATGTAATGTCCTGCAATAAAAAACGTGCTCATGGACGCCAGGTTTCATTAGGGACTGCTCTCTGATTCAGCAAAATTGTTTCATTTTTTTAATGACTTGGCATATATTGATCTCATGGGTTATTTCTGTTTGCTTGTTTTCACTTTGCTGTTAGTTCATCGAGATCCTGGAGCCAAGTTGTGACTTTCCTTTTTCCTGTAGTTGTTCAGCATGCTTGATAAATTTTGTTAGCAGTTTATCAGATGTCTGCATAAAAGAAGGTGATGAAAGGTGGTAGTTGTGCTAGGCTTTTAGTAAATGTATAAGAAGTACAGTCTGCTTTGTTCCCTGTTTGAGTATTGATTCCCAGTTGGCTAGAGACATAGCAGGAGTGACTGAAGTGGTTACTGGCCTGGCTGTCATCCACCCATCTCCCCCAGAGTTCCCTGCTCCAACAGCAGCACTGTTGTCATGATGCTGTGTGAGTCCTTGATCTGATATCAGCTGATACCAACTGGTGCTGACCTCAGTTTAATGTGCCAGGTTGGTGTGCCTGTGCCAGCTCAGGAGCACTCATCCATCCGAGTTAGCCATCCTTGTGTGAGGGACGTGTAACCTTGGGTGAGGACTGTTAGTGTTAGTAACTGGTTTGGGCTACTTAGTGATGAGATTATTGTAGTTACACGAGTGTAAACACGCAGATGAAGTGAAATACAGAGATACCATTTAACACTCTTCGTTACTCTCCAGATGAAAACTACCAATCAGATAGAAATATTCTGTCCTGCAACCAAATATGGGAAAGAAGAGCAGGACTTACTGCAAGTAGCCATGGATTAAGTAGTGTTAAAGAAGAGGAAAAAAAAAAAAAGGCAGCAAGTCAGAGAAATCCAGATGTTAAGGGACATCCTTTTTCAACAGCAGACCAGAGGCAGCAGTCAAGGTATTCAGACTTCTCCAATGGTTCTGTTCCTGGGTTTGCACACAGTTAATTCCAGTAACACTGCTGAAAAGAAATCCCCTTATGTCAATTTTTCATGATTATTTTAGCCTATTTTTCTACTTCTCACCGAAAGTGTAACTTCTCTGCTAAGGGTTGCTAATAGTGATTAGGGTCACTCTGTATGTTGTCAGAATGTTAGTGCCCATGGACTGACTGTTTTCCCATTAAGCTTTGTAAAAGGAGGGGAGGGGGGAATAAAAAAATTAATGTGACTTACTGTTGGGGTTGGTTTTTTAGTTTGTTTTAAATTGAAATCTGTGTAATACCTATTAAATTATATATTGGCTTTTAGAGAAGCTGACAGTTCTTTCCTCAGCTGTTCAAATCTTAGAGGTTAGAAGTTTAAATCTGTGGTGAAGAACATCTCCTCAGTGTTCAGGTCTTTGATTAGTTTGCTTAAAAGTAGGAGGCTTTAAGAACTCTTGAATTGTTCTGAGTACGAAGTGCTGTCAGATGAACTTCTCTTCTGTTTTTTACCTGTTCCAATTTCATATGAGCATCTGAGCTTCTCCACACTCACTACAATAGCAGGTACATAGGAGAGAATGGGTTTTTAGAGAAAATATTAAAAGTGTTCATCTTGTAGCAAGCAAGCCACTACAAAAAACAGCTACCTTTTCTGTTGTTTTCAAGCTATAAGAGTATATAATGCAATTTAGTATGAAGAGGCTTTAAATGAAGTAATCTAAAGAGTAGTACACTGTAGGAATTTACCTGAAGCTCAGGGAAGGGAAAAACCTCACAATGATCAGTGTGCGTGTCCAGTGAGAAAGCTGAAAGCTGACATGTAGTGTGTATGTTCTATCCGAAGATGATGGTGTTTGGAATAGATATTTAATCTCTTAATGAGCATTTCAAGTGTCGTTTCTGTACTCACATGGACTGAAACTACAAGTATAGAGCAGAAAATCTCTCGAGTTTGTCTTTTCTGTTACTGTTTGAAGAAGTAAATTCCAGTGATACAAATTTCATTATTGAAGTACAATCAATGGGAACGGGTATGGAGAACAACTTCTTAGTGATTTACCTAAATATTTAGGAACCATGGAATACATTTAAAGACTTAGGAATTTCCAAATTATAGCACTTGAATGAAATCTGTGTTACCTTGAGATGCTGAATTTCAATCACCCAAGTAATACCTGAATATATTTCAGGGAGAGTTTAGGGGCAGCAGGAAAATGACACCTCATACTTCTGCAGATAATTAGCCTGGGCTTCATTATCTGACTGTAATGAAAACCTGGTGCTTGTCATGCCCCAGGAATGCAGAAACTTTTTGTCACTTTCAAGGTGTTTTTAGTTATTTTCTTAATATAAATAATTATATTAAAAATGCAGTAAATTGAAGTTGTAAATGATGTAAGTTTTACTGTGATTCAGTATAAGAATAAAGGTTCTAGTTTCTAATGGATAGCCAGACTTCTCAGGGATAATGCAGCTGTGGGTTCAAAAAAAATGGAATTCAGTCCATTGTTTCCCTTTATGAAAATAAATAAGATTAACATTTATTTTATGAAAATGTAAGTTATCTGAAGCAGCACCAATTAATAGTTCCAAGCCACTTTTGTAATGGTACCATTATTAAACTTTTTTTAAGGCAAGTCTTTGTTCAGTTCTGAGTTTTATTTTGTCGTTTCCAGTATGATGTTTTCTGTCCCAACTCTTAAAAGTTAATGCTGTTTTATTTCTCTAGTAGTGTATTCAGGCAGCATTGTTTAGAGTATTTGTGTCATGAAATGGGTGCACCATACCTAAAGTATGAAAAAGATACCAAATTAATAAAGGCCATATAATCAAACTTTTAGTTGTTGTACTTTTGTGAACACTGCATTGAGATAGGTAGGGGTTTATAGCCCATTGAAACATATTTTGTAGCCTGAAACTAAAACTACTCTGAAATGTTGAATATTCAAACTAGGTTTGCACAAAGTGATCTATTTTAAAAACCCCCAAACAGCTGAACACTTAAATGTTTTCATATTTCAGTGCTTGCCACCATAATAACAGTATATGAGCCTGGGATCTGCTCTTCAGATATCGGAGAGGCAGTCTGTAAAGTTTTAGCTTTCATTCTCTTGCTAATAATTTCACAGTTGTATATGATTAATACATGTTGTTCCTCTTCAAAATAAGGTGTGCAGACTTAGTTTTGTTAATGTTTACTGGCCCAAAGGGGACCATGGTGTTTGCTGGGTAGTAATCCGGTAGTTTTTGCCCAGAGGCTTGTGTGTTGTCAACCTGCAAAAAATTAAAGACTCCAAGATGCAGAATTTGTGATGCAAGTTCCTAACCCATAATTTCATTCTGCCTCGTTATTCAGTGTGTTAACATCTCATTCTGTTTCTGGGTCTGATTAACCTCCCGTTTGCAATCTCTGTGTTCCAGGTATTTCTGCGTACACAGCCAGCAGGCTTTCAGAGTACGTTGGCATATCTGAGACTCTATTTACAATCCCAAATACCTGCCAGAAGAATTTCTAGAGGTGTCTCTAGTTAGGCTGTCTAAATTCACTCTACGGCAGATGGCACTGGGAGAGTAAAGCCGTGGAGAGTTCAGCGATGCCGAAATTCACACAAAATACTACTGAAGCTGTTGCGGTGCTGAGTGTTGTGAAGCTCATTTTAATGTGTTCCAGGAAGCTCTTTTTAATGTATTCCAGGAAGGGGTGCATGCTGCGCTCTTCTGCTTCAGCTCTTAGAGATGTAGACAGTGGAAAATTCTACTCTTGCAAGTGTATGAGTGTATTGCATATTGAGGGCTGTTCATACAGTGCTTTTAGATATCTGTGGTGATATGCACAATTAGTCATATTCCTTAAGTACGTGCAAAGAAAAAAAGAGTATCTGGATCAGTTAGAGTGTTTGACTTCAGGATATGTTTGCTTTCTCCCATTTTGGATAAAATATGTGTACGAGATGTCATAAAGTAGATGGGTTGCTGTATGGAAGGTTTGTTTAGTGGCTTGCTGTCATCTGGAGGTATGTTCAGTTTCTTAGGGGAGCTTTGACCCAGACTGTCATTCACTAGATTTTTATCATGTCATTCACTACATCTTTATCATGTTTTCCTGGATGAATTAGCTGGATTTCTGCATATATGAATCTCGTTTATGTGGTTTACAGTTGAACTTCAAGCCTTTACTTTTCCTTTATATGTAGTGTTATAATGATGCAAGTAATGAGTTGTGCATTTGGACAATCATTTAGGCTGACAGACATAAACCATTTCTTTGCACAAGCAGCCTTGGTAGTTGCTTCCACAGCGGGGCAGGGTGTGGGGGGGAAATTACTTCTCTGTGTGCTGCCATAGAGATTTATCTGCTGAGATTTTCAGATACTGGATTTTTCATTTGAAAAAAAGCTCAAAAAACCCAACCAAACAAAAAAAAGCTGAAGAAATGTTCCTTCAGACAAATTTCAGGTAACTAATCCTTTTGAAACACACCAGTAATAATTGGTGAATTAGACAGTTGGGGGCTCTGTACATCTCTCCCCAGTCAGCAATGTGGTAATGTTCTTTTATTTTCTCTCTAGTTTAGAAGGCAGGGTTTACTTTTATTTAATGCTTACTTTATTTAGAGTTCAGAATTGCAACCAGTATGATGCTCTTCCCACAAGGATGGGAGAATGTACCTGATAAAGTGCAAGCAGTATCAGCTTGTGTATGTCAGTCAGAAGCAGCTGGATGGAGAACGTGGTGGGTTTCACAAGTACAGCTGATGTGAGGGTTCCCAGGCCAGTGGTGCTACAGGCACAAAGGCACAGTTAAACTTATCAAGGAGCAGGCACTCGGGTTTTGTGTGTTTAGGAGCAGCATAGAATCCTAAGTTCTATTTTCCACTCGTTTTTAGGTTCATTTAGTTACATATGTTGAAAAAAGTGCCGTAAATTGGTATGGTGGCAAAATCCAAATAGTTAAGGAATAGAATGTCAACAGGGTGTTTCTAGTCTACTTTTAATTGACATGTAAATGATCCTTTCTCTGTATCTGTAGGGTTTTTTAATTACTGTACTTTGTCAGTTATTCCAATATGCCAGATCTCAGGCACATAGAACCCACTAAACGTATGCTACTCATGTTTGGTTCTCAGTACTTCCATATTTCCCAATTATTCCAAACATATGGAGCTCATATTAAACATCAGTATTTTAAAACATGAAATTTTACAGTTATGCATGTATCTGTCATCAGAAAGGAAAATAAAAGTAATGTCTTAACCTTTGAAAATATATACACATATCTCAGCATCATCTTTAAATTATATAAGTGGATGAAGATTTTTCAGGTATCAGGACTCCTGGTACTACAGGAGTCATTAAAAGTGGAAAATAAGCAGTGAACTTCTAATCAAGTACAAGTCCATTTTTTTTTAAAGGTTTTAATACTTGTTTGTAGCAAGAGTTGATTCTTGATCTTTTGTTTAGGAAATGAGTTATTTGGTCACATTTGCTCTTTGCTAATGGCAACTAAATGAGTTTACAGGCAAGAGGAAAACCTTTTAGTTACTCACCACTGAGAGAACAAAAAGTTGTCTTGAGTTTGGCAGTTAAGAAAAAGGAATGGGAAGAGCTGAAGGTACTTTAAAGATGGACTTGGGTAATGTTGGAGGTTATGGCAAAGAGATCGGGTCTCTGCAGTGGGGCGATGCAGATAGCATCGGGGATTTGAAGATGGGACTAGGATACAAATCAAGAAGATCAAGCTTTAGTGCTTCTGCTCTTTATGAGAAGAGTGTTCAACTCCTCAGCAGCAGGGTTTTACTTAAAATTTTTCAAGGTATTTTGAAGTACAGAATCCTTAGATGCCTTGTATTTTCTAGTTTGCTTTGGATATGATCCTTTAGTCTTTGTGTACTTGAGGACCGCAGAAATTGGGCTAAATGAGAGTAATAGTCAATGAATGAACCACTGCTTGATTGTAGTAATCATTCTCCTTCCATGCTTTTATGCAGTTTTTGAATGGTTGTTCAAGTAAATCATGTTGTTTAGTTGATAAAACTTCAGTTTATTGCACTATTGCTTGTGTTGTGATACCCTGGGAGGAAAGTGAAAGTGGCTGGTTTACTTTCCCTGCTGTCCCCCAGGCTTAGAAGATTTCTTGAAAGATTTTTAGACTCCTCCAGCCTGTCCTGCTTAGCCTGGAGCCAGGCTTGCTGCTGCAGTTTGTGCTGCTAACATCACATGTATTTGGAGGTGTGTGGAACAATGACTGCTGGTTACAGTGGTACCCACTTCTGTGGCAACAGCAACCTCCCTCTCCTTTCCTTTCTCGTTCTGCCCCTCTCTGCAGAAATGCTTGCTTTGGAAGGTCTAACTAACATAAAAAAACCCAACTAAACAACTGAACACCTCCCCACCCCCCCATCCCACAAACAAACAAACAAAACTCAAACAAAACAACCAACCAACCAATAAGCTGAAATATTTATTTCATGCAGGGGTTGGGTACATAACCAGAAGATGCCAGGTGGGAGCAGTAGACTGGGACTTGGAGGAGATGTATCCACTCTGGTCTTGGCAGAAGTACTGGAGGAAGGAAAGCTCTAATAGTACTAGGCAAGGAAAGACTGTGATCTGACCTCATCTGTCCCTAAATCTGAGTTTGGAAATAACTTTTCTCTCACAAAAGTTCAGGAAGAGACTTCTGTGACTTGAACTAAGCAGATGTTAATTTGCCGTTAATTTCTCACTTTTATTTTAATTTTTATTTTTTACTACAGTTAGTTTTCTTATTATATAACTATTTTAATGTTGCTCAACTTTGCTGTGTAAAGAAGGTATGACTTTGTCAGACCATGTTTTCAGGACTAATCAGTTTAACCTGTATGTAGAAATCCTGTTGGATAGAGTATTTTAGGCATCCCTGCTTATGGCAGGGAGGTTGGATTAGATATCTCTCAGGTCTCTTACAGTTTATGCCATTCTATGNTAAACAGTCCCAGAGCTCCCAGCCTTTCCTCATGAGAGAGATCATCTTTGTAGCTCTACACGCCTATGGGTGTGATATAATGTGTGCATCTATTTAAAAAATATTTAATATTTAATAAATATTTTAAAAATAGCATGCCGAAAGCAGAAAAAAGTCGTGTAAATCCCCAAGGCACATGCAGCAGATTCATTTTTTGAGCTTGATTGGTTTCCAAGTCAGCTCTCTATAGTTACTTTTATTTGATGCCCATTACTTAAGTACTGCAATTTCTCTTTTGTTTGGAGAATATTGTAAAATATTTCTTTTGTGAAGTTAATTGTTTTTTTATATTTGTTTCCAGGAAATGGCTCTTGAAGTTAAATGAGGCTGGATAAAACACATAAATGAAGCAGAAGCTGCTCTGCATGTGTTAGGGCTATATCACCACAAGCACTGCTGATCAGCCAGACTTGGTAACTCGTCATAATGAAGAAAATTAGTCTCAAAACAATTCGCAAGTCCTTTAACTTAAATAAAAGTAAAGATGAAAGCGACTTTGTAGTAGTTCAGCAGCCATCGTTAAGTGAATTTGGAAAAGATGACTCCTTGTTTGGCAGCTGCTATGGTAAAGATTTGGCTAGCTGTGAAGTCAATAGTGAAGATGAAAAAGGAGGCAAAAATAGATCAAAAAGTGAAAGTTTAATGGGTACGTTAAAAAGGAGGCTTTCAGCAAAACAAAAACAGAAAGGCAAAGGCAGCACACCATCGGTAAGCTCTGCAGATGATGACACGTTTTCTTCCTCATCTGCTCCAATAACCTTCAAAGATGTTCGAGCTCAAAGACCTCTGAGATCCACTTCTCTCCGTAACCACCATTACAGCCCAACTCCGTGGCCCCTTCGACCTACGAATTCGGAAGAGACTTGCATCAAAATGGAAGTGAAAGTCAAGGCCTTGGTCCATTCTTCTAATCCAAGCCCAGCACTGAATGGCGTTCGAAAAGACTTCCATGACTTGCAGTCAGACAGCGTGTTCCAGGAACAAAACAACGCGTTAAAAAACACGGAATCTCAGAACGGGGACTTGCATCTTCATATTGATGAACATGTGCCTGTAGTTATTGGATTAATGCCTCAGGACTACATTCAGTATACTGTGCCTTTAGATGAGGGAATGTATCCTTTGGAAGGATCACGTAGTTACTGTCTGGATAGTTCCTCACCCATGGAAGTTTCAACTGTTTCTTCTCAAGTGGGGGGAAACGTTTTCCATGAAGAAGAGAGCCAAGTGGATCAGGACGTAGTCGTTGCACCGGACATCTTTGTGGACCAGACGGTGAATGGTTTGTTGATTGGTACCACGGGAGTCATGTTGCAAAGCCCAAGAGTTAATCACAGCGATGTCCCTCCACTCTCACCTTTGCTACCTCCAATGCAGAATAATCAAATCCAAAGGAACTTCAGTGGATTGAATGGCACAGACGCCCATGTGGCTGAAAGTATGCGCTGCCATTTAAATTTTGATCCTAACACTGCCCCTGGAGTTGGAAGAGTTTATGATTCTGTGCAGAACAGTGGTCCTATGGTTGTTACAAGTCTCACAGAAGAACTGAAAAAACTTGCAAAACAAGGATGGTACTGGGGCCCCATTACACGTTGGGAGGCAGAGGGAAAATTAGCTAATGTGCCTGACGGCTCGTTTCTCGTTCGCGATAGTTCTGATGATCGTTACCTTTTAAGTTTGAGTTTTCGTTCCCATGGAAAAACTCTTCACACTAGAATTGAACACTCAAATGGTAGATTTAGCTTTTATGAACAACCAGATGTGGAGGGACATACATCTATAGTTGACTTAATTGAACATTCAATCAGGGACTCTGAAAATGGAGCTTTCTGCTATTCCAGATCCCGACTGCCTGGATCTGCGACGTACCCCGTGAGACTGACCAACCCCGTGTCTCGGTTTATGCAGGTGCGTTCTTTACAATACCTGTGTCGGTTTGTAATACGTCAGTACACCAGAATAGACCTGATTCAGAAACTGCCTTTGCCAAACAAAATGAAGGATTATTTACAGGAAAAGCACTACTGAAAGCTTATGGGAACCTTGCATCTTGCACTTTGGGAACGACAACAACAAAAAGAGATTGAATTACAGTTTACAGACTTTCATTATTATCAAAATCTTTTGCTGCCATAAAAATATTTCATTTTTGTGTGTAAAAGTAATGCATTTGGATTTATGTTTGTTTGGGGTTTTTTTGTGTATTTTGGGGGGCTTTTTTTTGCCTTTTTTTTTTTGAAAGAATGATCTCAACTTTATTTTTAGAAGTGTGAAATAGCTATCTTTCATCAATGTGCAGATTAATCACAATGTGAATGATCAAATTCTCCTTAATTTCCCCCAAGTCCTTTGCTGCTATCCACTGTGATTTTTATGCATTGAAAGCACATTTCATGTGTATTCAACCATAAGTAAAAGTCAAATGAAACTTGTTGAATGGAATTTTTTTTTCCTTTAAAATAGCCTCTTTGAAAAAAAAAAATTGATCATGGTTAAAAAAAGTATTGGTTTTCTAAATTACAGAATTTACATCTATATTGAAACAATTTCCTAATATCTTAATTATAAATTTCTCTAGAGATATGTATGGCCTGATGTAGAACTTAGGGACAGAGCTCAATGGTAAGAACGTGGTTATACAGCATATCGTTGGGAAAAGAAACCACCTTTGTCCTAAGCTTTGTGTTGCCTGTCACTCTTGTGTTTGAGAAGGTTGCTTCAACCTTCTTCTTGTCTCAGTATTTTGTCCTTCTAAAAATGGCCTTTAAAAAAAAACAAAAGAAGTTTATGAAAGTCAGTGTGTTGTACCTGTAAGAAAATTGTGGCATTTGGGGTCTTGCCAAATATTTCACTTCTAAAGTCATGCCATCAGTTAAAGAAACGAACACCTACCAGGTCCCCTCTTTCTGTTCTTTTCTCTCCTACCTTCTCTTGGGGAGTGCAGAGGCAGAATATTCTGGACATGAAGGAAGACTCTAGGAATTGTTATTATGGGAACATAAATTGATAAGCCATTTTAGGGATGGGGTAAAACTTCTACTAGGATGATTTCTACTATATATTCAAGCTACCTGAAATTTTATCATTTTCTGTTTTCAGTAATTTTTTTCACTTCAGAAATGCAGTAACACACTAATGTCCTTTGGATTGTTTCCCCCTTTTTTTTTTGGATATCCTTTGGGGAGGAAGGAACAGGACTGGTAACATTCTGGATGGAGGATGCTCAGAGTGCATCTCTGAAGCTCTGTTCTCATAGTCTTTCAAATTATGGGGAAATGAGGTTTGGATAGACACTGACCGCAGAAAAGTGTTTGTTTACTGTCATGAAGTATGTTTTGACATATGAAATAGTGAATCAATTAGGTAAATGTTTATGATATCTGTCAAAGATTCTGGCATTTGAAAAGCTTACAGTTATTCTAACCTTCTATAGGGAAAAAAGACTTTCAGTGGGGAGTACAGGTTCTACACTGTAATACTTTCATCATGTAGATTTAATCCACAGCATTTTCCTGTTTTTTTCCAGGTTTGTTTTGTTCTGCACCCCCCCTCCATGATTCTACCACTTCGATGAATTATTTGTTGAAGGGGTCCCAGTTGGCTTGGGAGGGAGACTTGCTTTGCCTGCCTCTACCCCCCTGCATTTTCTGTTTTCTAATGTCATATTCCCCATCTCTGCCAGGATTTGCTAGTCAGCAAACACCAGCTTAGAAAAAGGCTGTTCATCTTTGATACAGTTCTCTTGTTTAGGTCATTTTCTTCTCCTTGTTTAATCTAGCCTTTTGTCCCCTGAAATGAGTCTTTAGTAATGAGTACAGTATTGCTGCAAGGTGGTGCAGTAGCACTACATCTTGGGTTGCCTGAATTGATAGACTAAATTTATATTTTTTTAATTTATTTTTTGACCATAATGTTTAACTAAAAATAATTAAAAAAAAAGAAAATCGAAGGTAGATAAAGGCTGCCTTTGCTTTTAAGGGAGGGAGAAAAAGGATTTCTTCTTAAGTCCGATAAAGTTTTAAACTTAAAATAAAAATCTAGAGCAGTCTATATGTGTGATTTGTTGGCTCTGCCATGGAGATATATGTATGAAAGTGTGGATTCTGTTTTCTTTTTTTTCCTCTACTGACTTCCCCCTCCATCTCCCCCTGAATCAGGATCACTAAGTTTATTCTAAAAGGCACAATAACCTATTGTATGGTACAGTGTTCTGATTCTGTCTGTGGGGAGGAAAAAGAAAATCATTTCTATGGATTTTAGATACTTACTTTTGGAAGAAAACCTCTGGCATTTTCTTCACTTTAAAAATTCTTTCCCCATACAAGCTAGAGGGCCTATGCATTCTACAGAATCTTTGAAACATTATAGTGTATTAAATATTTTCTTTGCCATTTAATACCACTATCAAATGCATTAAACATAAGTTTATACTATGCCACATGCATTAATTTAGCAGTCATTGCATTGAAAGGTAAATATTTGAAGCTCTAATACCCTGGTCTTATTGCTGAATGGAAAAACGTGTAAGAGCACACAAGCTAAATTTCTTGCCCATGACTTTATAAACTTCAGTTTGCTCACTCATACATGTTGATGCTATTTGGGTGGGGTTTGTGGGGTTTTTTTCTTTGTTGGGTTTTTTAAACTTTGGTTCAACTACCCAGTTTTTGAATTGCCTTCCTTGCCATGTTCTTCATTTGTGAACTCAGTCAGGTCAAGTTAACTTTGTCATTCCCCCTCCGCCCCCACCATAAAGTTTCCACAAAATGAATACATCATAAAGCAACTGAGGTCTAGGATATGAGAACCATACAGCACTTTGTTTCTAAATAAAAAATGGTGGTGGTCTTTCTAGGCGCAAAATACTTTACATCTGTAGTAACAAAGACTTATTTTTACAGTTTTCATTAATCGCAACCTCACAATATTTTTTTCATACTGAAGTAATTGGCCAACGAGGAGAAGGAACCCAGAAAAAATACTTTGAAAGCATTAAAATACTTAACATTTCTTACAGTGAATATTAATACAAAAGAAACACAGTAACATTTAGTTATGAAACAATTTAGAATTACTCAGAATAGCCACAAACATTGTGTTGACTTCTGCTTCATGAAAATTAGAGGAATAAAGTGTCCTTTACATATAAAAAGAAAATGATTGAGGATATTTTGGGGACCTTTGGAAGTAGATACACTAGGAATAAGAGCTAACTAACTGTGATCCTTGTAGAACAGAAATACAGCTTTACTCAGCACAGTGGTTTGAGGGTTCAAAAGATACGCTGGTTTTGAACTGAATTATGGAAAAAATATTTTGAAAATGAAACTATGAAATAAAACTCCTTTTTTGAGCATCTGAAATGATGGATATCACTGATAACATTGTCTCATTTACCAGTTAGGAGAGTAAAACAACACCTTGTATTTGGAAATAGAAAAATAAATTTGCACAATTGCCTCTCTGGGTTTTGTTCTAGTTTTATTTTTTTGTAAGCCAGTGTTAGAAACAACTGAAAGTGGTTTGTATTCTTTGATCTTTTTGAAGGATATAGCACTTATCCTGCTGTTGACATAGTGAATGCCATCTTTTTAGCAGTTTTTTCTTTCTGTCACAAGGATCAGAAATGCAATTATTAATTAAACTTTCCGTTCTCAGATGAGCTGACTTTGCATTTTGTTAAAGGCAGTTTCTTTCTGTGAATATTGACTGCTGGGCTTAGTGAAATCTGTGCAGTTTTTGTTTTGCTGCATTTCATCTGTGTGAATACTGGAATTATAAATGTAAACCAGCATACCAGCAATATATGGGCTATGATTCTGATGAGAAGTATTTCTCTGTTACTGAACTTTCAAATTCTGAGCTAAGCTATGGATAAAATAATGATTGACAATTTAATTTCTTAACATCTTTTTATGACTGCAAAAAAAAAAGTATTACAAATATTCTTTATAAATAAAAGATGAGCTAAATGGTAGTTCATAATATGGGAAATATGATATTGTTGTATCTGGAAAGCATTCTAAATTCTACACAGATAATGAAAAATTCTTAAAGAATTTTGTATGTTGGGTTAAAGAATTTTTATAGTGATGGTGGAGTGCCATGAAGTTAATACTTGCAATCCAGATTGCTGTAGTTTACACTTTTCTCTGTTTCAGACCTGGTGTGCACTATTTGTACTACGCACGCCACAGAGTGAATTATCCAAAGTCCATTGATTTTAATGTGTTTTGGTTTGTAAACAAAATTATAGTAATTTCTTGCACATTTTTGAAAAATAATTGTATAAGGATTTATGTATCTGCTTCTGGATACAGTGTGTAAATAAAAATTTCATTCACAAANACCCAGCCTTGGTAGCAAGTAGTTACTCTTCATATTGTCCACAGCTGATACATAATTTTCTATGTATTCTGCAACTCAAGTCCTAAACAGTAATCAGAAATTAATGGAAAACGTTTTGCCACATTAGAGGAAATTGCTGCCTTCTGTTTCCTAAAGCTGGGGCTCGTAGTGCAAGCTCAGGTACATTGGGTGGTTGCTCCTCAGTACTTGGGCTTTCTTGCTGGGATTTTGCTACTAAGTCTGCACGATTCTCTTCTCTACATTTTTTTTTCTATTCACTCCACAAAATCTGACAAGAAATAAATATTCCCTTGGCAAGTGGTGAAAGGTGGGTAAGAGTTAATAATATAGGTGGCTGTAAAATTAACATCAATTAGGGTTGAAATGTTTATAGTCAAGGTGCCTGTAACCCTGATTATTTCTACCTTGCACTCAGCTTCATAGGTGTGAGAGTGGAGAAGAAACGCTACGGCAGTGCCGGATGCCGAGAGCTTGCTGCATGTCTGGTAATGTAAGCCTTGTACCAAGACAAGGCTTGCCACTTGGGGGGTGAATGAAGTCATCCCTGCAATTACAACCTCAAAGATTACAAAGCTCTAAGACCTAGTAGAGATCCGTAATATTTAGGAAACAGGGTTTGATCACTTGCCTCCAGCACATCGAATTTGCAAGCTGTCTGTGCTTTGGGTGGTTTTGTTTTGTTTTGTTTTTTTCTTTCCATTTTCAAAGGCAAAGGTTCAGCTGAGCATTTTAGCATCTCTTGTGCATACTAATGTCACATCTTTAAGGTAATACCTACTCTTTCCTGTCAAAGCTATGGAAAGTAGGAATAGGATATTGTAGGGAGTGGAGACAGTGGTTTTTTGTTTGATGTTGAGGAATGAGTCAGAAATAGGTGGTGTTCTGCCTCTTGAGACAGAAGCCTGCAATATTCTCAGGCCAGCTTGCCACAGGCTGTCAGTAAACTACTGAATCTCTTCAAGTGTGAACTTTGAAGATACCGCTGCTGAGGGCTGGGGTTGGCAGGGCACCAGACCTCACAAAGCAGGCTTAAAAATGAAAAGAATGTCTCCTTGCATTTTCAGTTATACACCTTTCAACTAAGAAAAGAAGGAAAACACCACTTGAATTTCTCAGACTGTCACTGGGGCTTCTGTGTTTCACCACATCACATCAAACAAGGGGTATCTGGGCTGAAGATATGTTTGGCAGTGTTACTTTTCCATGAAACACCACACACATTCCCCTTTCCTCTGCCCCAGCCCTCAGCTTCCATCAGGTGACAGCAGCTGTCCTGTTCAGTTTCTGGTTGGATTTTCTTTGGATTGTCAAAAGGTTTTGCATTACCACTGCTGCAAACTCAGGTTCCCACTGAAACGTGTACTTTCCTTTTTTTTCCAGAGAATCTTTCATCCCTGGTTTCATCCCTGCATCACTCCAAGAAGAAAATAAACTTTTGAATGTTCTAACCTTCCTCAAACCTGATCTTGTCTGAAGCAAAACTTCCTGGTTTAAACAGTCCCATTTTGAGCTAATGGGAAAGTTCCCTGAACTGTTTTGTGCAAACCATGTTTTCAGTCAGTTTTGTGATGCTGAAACCTTAACAGTCTCAGCTTCAAGACTCTCTTACTGTGAGGATGAAGCACTGGAATGGGTTGCCCAGAGAATGGATGGTTGTGGATGCCCCCTGCCTGGAAGTGTTCAACGGCAGGTTGGTTGGGGCTTTGAGCAACCTGGTCCAGTGGAAGGGGTCCCTGTTCACATCAGGGGGTTGGAACTAGATAATCTTTAAAGGTCTTTTCCAACCCAGACCATTCTATGACTCATTGTGCAACAACTTTTAGAGATACTCTCTAATTCTCATGAATGTAAAGTTTGGAAAATGTTTAGATTGGAGAAATCAAAATTCTGTGAAAGTCATCCTGTTATCTTTACAAATTTCTTCTAACTTCTAGATGGGAATATCAAAGAGTGGGAACACCAGCAAACTGAAAACAATTCCTATTGAGGCATTATACCTTGCCAGGAGGAAAACTTCTGTTTAGCTGTGCTGAATGGAGAAGGTGTTAGCAACAGAAGAGGGGCTAGTGCACAGGGTAGGTGGCAGAGCATCCGCTGCTCCTGCTGTGTGTCCTGCCTGCGTTGAGAGAGTCCACAGGCAATACAACCTCTCACATGTGAGTTCCTTTTTAGCTTTTGACATCTTTTTCAGAACTTGCCGCTACTGACAGCATGCTGCTAGTTCACAGTGTTCTGAAGCTCCTGTCTCTAGGCTGTATTGAATTAAGAAGTACCAAAGTGCAGATTCATGACAGTTTTGCTCCTTTTTGCCACTCAGCTGTGACAATCAATGACCAATTTCAAGTTTTCCAACATGTTTTCTTTCTCTTCACATTTCTTTTTTGTTTTAGTGGATGAATCTAAATCAAAGAAATTCTAGAAGGTTGGGAAATGTTACTATTGCTGCAGTTTCAGTGGGATTTTTTTTTTGTCTGATTACAGGCTGTAACATGAAATTTAATATTGACATCATTAACATCTTTACACCAGTTGGATGTTATGATGTGTTTATCAAAGAAGCATTTACTCGAGTGGGTTAACATAATCCTGAAAGGGAAGATAACCTCACTATCATCTTTCTGTACTTAATTTACTGTATATCAAAGTTTCCTATTAATATAATTTAATACTTAGAATGAACGTGATAGCCTCTCATACTTAGATAATTACCTTTTCTCCAATTAAAAGTGGTATTTGGGAAAAAAAAATAAAATTATCATTCTTTTTTTCTGCAACCTGTTAATTTCAGAAAAGTTTTCCTTACATGTTAAAAAAAGGCTATTTTTGGCACTGTCCAATCTTAAAATGAGAATTGACCTTAATAAATTTTCAAGTGTAATTAATTTTAAACTGAATCCTAGAACAGATAGTTTCCTGTGGATAATCAAGAACCAGAATGTTATCAACAGAAAGACTTTTGTTTCAGAAACAGTAATTGCTGTCATAATCATTAAAGACTACTTTCTGTCTCTAAATATCCAATAACATATTCATTTACTACATTGTTGTATTCTAATAAAGTAAAAGACTTTCCAACTGTAATGTGATAGAAGAACAGGGAATTAGTTATCTTTCCAAGAACCAGTCACCAATTTTTAGATAAGTTATGGCTTCCTCTTATATCCAAATTATCTGGCTATTTTATATAACCTTCATTATAATATATCAGAATTAAACTTGTGGAGATGTCTAAGAGGGTTTGGGGTTTTTTTGTGGAGGTGGGAGTTGAGTTTTTTCCAATGTTGTCAAGTTTGCTGCTCCAGAAATATGGAAGTTACATTTTGCACAGACCAAGTTAGGAAATTGCTGTTTAGTTTCACAGAGATGAGCTTTTTTAAAATTGTAGGTTGTGTGTTCAGCCACTGGAACAATATTGTGCTTGTGAAACTGTCAATATTTTGTACTATGGAATATGTGATGTGATGTTCAATGCAATGCCTGGGAACAAAATAATTACAAAATAATATCTTTGAGCTCGTAGTATAAAAACTTGTATCGTTACTGGGTTGTTTTGTTTGTTTTCTGTCATAAAATATAATTTTTACATGTAAGGAAATCTCCTTGAAGAGTAACAATGTTATTTTTATTTTCCCCAGCTGCCCTTGCAGCATCACTGGCATGCTTGACATATGGGATATTCATATGCAAACATGCAACGTGACTTAAACTCCATCCTTTCATACTGGAGAGAGGGAGGAAGTTCCAACATGAGCATCATTCCCTTGGCTGGTGTTGTACATGGCAGCTGCATCAGGATTCCTACGGCCTTGTGCAGCGTTCTGTGTGACGCCTCTGCGTTAAATGGTTGTCTGGTTTCAGCAATGTGATAATGGTTGTTGAAGGAAGTTATCCTAAATTAGAGCAGATTACAATATTTGTTTCTAGAAGTCCCTTTAGACATCCTCCACATGATTTAAGACAGGCATTCTCAAGAATTGCCATAAAAAGCATAATATGGCAGAGAAATGAGCTTCCATTCATAGCCGATGCTGCTACTCATGTTTTGCCTGCCCCAAGCATGACCTGCAACTACTCAGGGTTACCATAACCAGCCCACTGTTGAAATAATGTGCACGTTACTGGCCAGGGACAATGAAATTATTTCAGATAGCTGATGTATGGAGTGTGACTTGGATCAATGACTCATTGTCTTTCCCAAAACAAGTTCTAAGGAGAAGAAGTGAAAGTAGGAGTAACAGGTTCCAAAGAAAGAAGAAGAGGAGGTTTTCCATACAGTGATCTTGAGGAGTGAAGCTTGTCTTTATAGGATGATTTAGGTGCTAAGAAGGTATGTGGGTAAGAACATGGTAAGTTCACGTGCTGGAATTACTTGTATTTCTGCTAAAAACAAATATGGTGAAGGACGGTGAGGAGGGCATCTGAAGGGGCACAAAAGTCATCAGAGAGCTGGAACACCTCTCATATGAAGAAAGGCTGAGAGGGTTGGAGTTGTTCAGCTTGGAGAAGAGAAGGCTCCAGAGACATTTTACTATAGCCCTTCAGTAGTTAAAAGGGGGCCTATAAGAAAGACAGGGACAATATTTTTAGCAGGGCCTGTTGCAGCAGGTCAAGGAGCACTGGTTTTAAACTGTCCTCTTTCAAGGACAGATTTAGACTCAGTAAAAGGAAGAAATCATTTACAATGAGGATGGTGAAATGCTGGAACTGACTGCCCAGATCCTGTTACCCTGATCTAGTTGAGGATGTCCCTGCTCACTGCAGGGAGGTTGGACTAGATGACCAGTATTGCTTTTTTTTTTTTAGGAAATACTAAACATTACACTAATAATTCGGCATTTGAAAGGTGAAGGATTGCTCCCAGATGGAGCATCTAACAGATTTTTCATGAAGCTCTTCAGTACCTTTCTTAGTGCAAAGACAGTGTTAAAATTAATTCAAGATCTCTTTCAGATTCATTCTAGCACTGAAAGCTTTGAAAAACATCATATCCAAGAGAGAGATTTGTATCTGAACCAACATAAAATCTGTGTAGTATAAATATTTCAGCACATAAGAAGAACAAGAGCAAATCTGAAATTATGTTCTTTCTCCTCTACTTGCCAAAGCAATGCTTCAATGAGCATATTTAGCTGTACAGAAAATGGGAGAAATCTATGTGTATCAGAAGAAAATCTGACCTGTTTATCCTTATAAATGCTTGGAAGCATGCTGATGTATTTATTTTATGTCATGTTGTAATTGTTTCATTGTAGGTTGGTTTGTTTTAAGTTTTGGAAGCAATGAAATAACAAGGGGGAAATGAAGGAAACAAGGGAGAAATGAAGAGAAAAATTATTCATCCCTCTATTTTTATATGCAAATAAGAAGGAGAAGAAATGCAGCTAGAGATGCTGGAGACATCTTGGGTGAAGATGCCTATCAATACTACACTGCAGGGTTTTTGCCTGTTTGGGTGGGTTTTTTTCTGTATGGCAGAGATTGATTGTACTGCTCATGTAAATAATGTCAAAGCTTCCTAATTTGATGCCTGTATATCTATTTCTCCTCTGAGGCATTTTCTGGTTTGCTTCTGGAGTTTTTTCAGACACTATGTTTTCAAAGATCTACCAGAAAACAATTTTTTCTTATCTTTCTCTTTTCTTTTTTTCTCTTTTTTATTTTTCTTCTTTTTCTTTTTTCTTTTCCTTTTTCTTTTTTTTCCTTTTTTTTCTTTTTTTTTCTTTTTTTTTTTTCCTTTTTCTGTTTCTTTTCTTTTAATTTTCTTTTCTTTTTTTCTTTTCTTTTCCCATTTTTTTTTCTGTTATTACTTCTCTCTTTAAGATTACATTGCTGTAGGAGAAAAATAGCAAAGAATTTTTCTGTCCTGGATAGTTTGGAAAAGATCAAATAGTCAGCTAATGAATGGATTAGTGCTTTTTCTCATTGCTTTATGAATCTCAGATATTTCCCAATGGAAATATATAAATAGATTTTGATAATGAACAAAGGGAAGATGTATTTTATTCCAAAAGTACTAATGCTGAAGGGCATATCAAATACTCTTATGTTTTTCTTTTTCTCTAGGAGAGAAACAGAAAACCACCAAGGATTTTGACCAAAGATTTTTTTTAAATGGTGGGAAGTAATTAAAAGAAGTGCATAATGATTGATTTCCTAACTCTAAAAGGGTATTAGAAGGATGTGCAACACTGGGAGGTATAAGAAAATTTGAGGCTTCATGCATGTAGAACCACATATGCTTGCACATTGCCTGTTCCCTTTCAAGGCTGAAATTGAAAATGTTCAATATTTGGAGCTGAGGCTGTCTATGGTATTATGGGAAGAAAAACGGGGTATCTTTCATATAGTAAAAGAAAGATGGTTATTTTTTAAAAACCTTAAAGTCTAATTTGAGAGTGTGGATATTGTGAAAATGGCAGTCAGCTGAAACTCTTGCCTTTCTCTAGGGATCTGCTTGGAACAGATGCTTATTCTTTTGATAGGAGGTGATAGTGTTTCATTTTAAACACAAATTATTTGTGGGGACTGGGGAAATACAGAAAAAATAAAAGGATGAAAATGAAGCTTTTCTCATCTGTAGACCTTTTACAAGTTTCAAATCTTAGACTTAAAAACAGACATACTTTAAAGAATCATGATGCAGTTGGCACACAGCTTGGGAGGATAAGAACTAAAAACCTTCATATAATATATAGAAGTTATATATTATTAAAATCTCATCTATCCTTATTAGTAAGCTAGTATATTATTATATCCTCATATATTCTTAACAGGAATGCATGCTTTATTTTGGAGCTATGTCTTAACATCTTTTGAGCCAACTCAAAGCGCCTCCATGCCTCACACACTGATCTTACTTGAACTTATTTCTCAGATATATTACTTCTTTTCTTGGGTACACACTTATAGTATTCAGATGATATTTCAAAACTTCATAAATTATTTTGTCTTTTTATTATATGTCACACAATTCTCTTAAACTCAGGTTTTTTGCAGGCATGAAACATGAGAGTTTAAAAATCAGGACAGAAAAAGAAGCTAATTCTCTTCACTTAAGCACCATATTTTTCTATCAGCTTCCAAGAAGCGTAATGAAAAATAGCGTGTCTGTTGTCAGGGGGAGTTTAATGCAGCTATCAGCAGCTACTTATGCCTTTCCCTTTTTAAAAATCAGATACAGCACTGCACATTTCTACATCCTGGCCCTCAGGGGTGGTACAAGTAGAGAAAAAAACTGTGACAAGCTTGGTTTTCCTATGGGAAAAGATATTTGTGTGGCACAATCAAGGATCTACTAGGAAGAGAAAGAAAACCTCTTCTTGATAGGACCAAAATTTAGCCTTAATTCTTGATGCTAATTTTGGTTGAGCTGTGATGTATGTGACCTTGCACCAGTTGCTTAATTTCTCTGAGCCTCAGTAAACTTGGAGGAACAACTGGACAAGAATAGAAGATCACTGGATGACACAGATGGGAAAGAAAGTGTTTTACACAGAGCACTATGCTTTGCAGTGAGTAATTTCAGGGGAGAGGGTGAAGCAAGAAATAGATGGGATGCAGACTTCAAAAAGATTACCTAACCTGCTTGGGTAGTTAACCTACTCAAAGGAATAATCCCACAGAGCTATTTACCTGAACATAGAACCTCTGTCCGTTTCTCTGCATGTATGATTGTGAACATCCATATGACTGAGTGAGAGAGGACATGAAAGGAAGTTCAGACAGTTCAAAGGAGCACTTGAGGCCTTGTGAATGCACTTGTGAATTACTCTTGTGCCATCACAAGCAACATGTTAATATGTAGACATGTTTACTTTGCATGGAAAATTCTGTAATCGTGTATGTATATGAAAAAATAGCTTGAAAACACAATATGGACCAGTAAAATAAATTGTATTTCTGCATTACTTGTATTAATAGAAAGTTAGTTGGAATTAAATTAAAGGACTTGTTTCATTTTTCCAAGGAATCTCTATCAAGTTAAGTAGACTCAGTGCAAGAAACATTTGGAGATAGATGGAAGCCGAGTAGCTTTCTACCAAAGGTAAAATCTTGGCTAAATGATATGAAATGTACAACACTTAAAAGATGATTCCTCTCTGAATATGTGGAACTATTTCTGTGTAAACAAAAATAGCCAATAGTATCTTCTGGGCCTGCATTTCATATTTTAACTTCAAGAAAAAAAGATGTATTAATGAATTCATGATCTGTGACCAAAGCATACTCTTATTCTTTGCCATTATATAAATACCATTAAAATGAATTTGAATCATAAATATAGACAAGCAGTTCTACTTGACCTTTCTGGCTAGAAAATCAGGAGGAATTCATATCATGACAAACATTCTTACTAAAAACTACATCATTGCTTTACCAAGCCAGTATAAGCTGCCAAACACTGATGAGGCACTGCAGAGTTCAGAGGCTGTTGTTAGTCAAGATTTTGGGCGCAACTACACTTCTGTGGATGTTGATAGTAGCTCGTCTGTATAGGCTACTCCAGGGAGAAATTTGTTCAGCCATGAACATCTAACTGTAATGGAGATATTTCTAGGAAATTAATCAAGACTGATGATTTTGCCAATCAAACACAAGTGCTTATTTGTCAGAGGAGGTAAGAAACTACTGGTGTCTGTGTTGTGATTGTTTTTTTATGAATAACATTCCCAGGCTGGTAGACTTTTTTTAGGAAATTAGGATTTACTAAGAACTTTAAATGTCAAACTACCCTTTCCTTCATATTGCTAGGCATACTTATCTCTAAGTGGCCTGATAATTATTTTAGTGGTGATGGGAATGCGAAAAGAAAAGCAATGAACAATGCATTCACTTGTATATTTTAAAGTATGAAAATGATGCCTATCTTTCTAGCTTTTCCTGGCTGTTGGACAGAAAAACTAAGTAGTCTAAAACCAAAGTCTGAGACAACCCTTGTCCCTTACTAGAGGTTTCAAAGTTTGTAATGGTACTGACAGTAAATTAGACTACGGTTTAGAAATTGTCTGATAAACAGTTTATTTTTGCAACTGAATTGATTTACTTCACCATATCATAAATTGTGTGTGTTCTTGGAAAGCAATATGGAGAGAATTCACCTTCTGCCTGCACTGAAATAAAAACCATGCTGCCTTTGGAAGTGTTAGAATATCACTAAGGTTTTTTTTTCAGATTTCACCATACAGCCTATGTTATTTTTATTATGTTATTTATCATCTGGAATAGCTCTGGTGGCAAAGGAGGCACTATCATATGGACAGGTACTTTAACAACTTATCAAATAGCTATTGATCAGTAGACACATGGAATCAGTCTTCCAATTTGAAATTAAACTATTCATAGAAAACTGGTGTCCTCCCAAGGTTGTCAGTCATTTATGTAGCTGTGGAGTTCTCTGTTCAGCCTTTCTGGTGTACCAAGAGAAATCTCTGTTCAACAACATGGCATTGCTTTATTTACTTATCTATTTATTTATTTTATTAAGCTTTAATGAAACACAATCAATCTAGATGTCAACTCTGTCTCTGTTTCCCTGAGGCAAGTTGTGCCAGGATCATGATTCTTTCAATCTTAGAAGAAGGTAGAAATGTGAAAATACCATACTCACCTAGCACTGCTGTATGTGCCAGGGGCACTGCTTTGTGAAGCTGGTTGGCAGTCAGCCAAATGCTGATTTCACACTTTAGGACGTTAAAAACAATGTCTTTTAAATGCATAACCTTTCAATCAACCCTGGGTGCTATGTGGAGGAAGGTAGGGACATATTTAAAAGCAATTGTAAAAGTATGCTAACCTTTAACTGTTGCCAGCTGAGAAGTCTGTTTTCCACTACTTACACTTGGTTTTGGTGTAGCTTGTATCCCAGGGGTATCCCTAAATCCCCAGCAAGAAATTCAGAAAGCATTCTCCAGTGAGTCAAGATCTACCAGCCTGGGAATGTTATTTATCAAAATTTCTTTCTTGGAGTTACTCTATATTTTCCCTCTTTTCATTTAAATCTACTACTGCTTGTCCTGACACAACAGTCTTTGCTGAAAATATTCTTCCTATCTTTCTTACAGTCCCCCTTTAAGTATGGAGAGGCCACAGTAACATCTCCCTGGAGCCTTCTCTTCTCCAGGCTGAACAACCCCAACTTTCTCAGCCTGTCCTCACAGCAGAAGTGTTCCAGCTCTCGGATCATTTTTGCAGCCCTCTTCTGGGCTTGCTCCAACAAGTCCATGTCTCTGCTGTGCTGAGAGCTCCAGGATAAATATATTTACTAGCATTGTCAGGTTTTACTGATATACAGTCAGTGGATTGCCATTTGTTATGTTTCCTTGTGGGAACGTGACAGTGATACCTTCCCCGTTTGACTTAGTCACTTTGTGGCTTTCAAATGAGCAATATCAGACATACTTGCTTCTTTACATTATCTGAGTCTTGAGTTTTCAGAAGGATTAATATATATCCCTTCAGCTTTCACGCCTTTGTGCTGTCCCAAGACTCATAAAGCAAGAGGGATTGATAGATTCAGCATTTTGCTCACATAACATGGAGAAGTCTTTTAGAAGAGTGATTTATGGTGTTGCAGTGAAACAGTTCATAAAGGATAATGTCTTTCGACTTAGAATTCACATGCTATTACATAGGAAAGGATTTGGCATTTGAAGGAAAAGTCAGCTGTGATATCATCAATTTATAACAGGCTATTTGAATGTGAGATAGAGGGAAACACCCCATCAAACATTTTATTTCTGGGCATGTTAGCTTCCCTGATAGTTAAAATTAATTACTCATGGAGGATGCCATTTAGCCATAGATTTGTGACTGTGGTGAAGAATGGTTGGAAGAGAAAATGAGAGACAGTAACCTATAGAGCATTTCTGTATGTGTAGAAGTGATATTTTTTTCAAGGACAATCCTTTAATTCTTCTGTCTTTGACATATTAAGATGATACAAAATGGGAAGGTTGAGACAGGCTTACCTAGTTTATTCCCACTTCAATGTTCAGCAACAATAATAAGATTAGAATATATTTTCTTGTTATCAGCTGACCTGATAATTTTCAATACACACTAGAATGAAAGCTATTACAACAGTCCCCAGATATTTGTGTCTACTCCCACCCCGCTTTGATCTTCAACATCTTTTATTACTAATTCTGATTTAAATCTCAACTCGGCACTTTGCTCTCAGTTTAAAATGAGCCAAACCAGATCCTAACCATTAGCTTGGCTGTTTGCTGGTATTGGGAGCTACTCTGCCTGTGGCTACTGCTCCTACCCTGGTGATCATGGGAAGCAAGCAAATACCTGCTGACACACCACATACCAAAACCAACTGGTACTCTCTGGAGGGGAAAAAAAAAAA
>VWZY01012419.1:114790-126812 GCA_013399075.1 Chloroceryle aenea
AAAAAAAAAAAGAGTTCAAAAACATATCTTAAAAAAACCCCAAACATTTGAGGTACTGGACTGGGACAGACTGTGGAAGGAAGAGGAGTGTCACCAGGCAGGAAGTCAGCTGAAGTGACAGCTAAGAGGGATTTTTTAGTTTTTTAATGGGATTCATAAATTCTTCATACAGAGTGCACAGAATTAGAATAACGTGCTTAGAGGACACACCCAAAGCTTTGTGAATGGTAACTGGGAGCAGTGCTGGCATTAAGTGGATAACAAGACAATGCCTTGCTTGCTAAATTAAGTACAATGAAGATTCACAATAAAACTTCCTTTATGTCACAAAGAAGATTAACCCTGTACCCTTTATCCTTCTTCCCTTAATTATTAACTTCTCTGGATAGTGGCAGAGCAAAGTATGGGACTGATATTTGGACTATTTAATGGCATTATACGCAAAAGATTTGGCAAAGATGCAGTGCAAACATCTGTATATTCTAAATTTTTCCCTATAAATTTTAAGGGAAAAAGTGACTTCTTCCTGACTGTATGCAAATACCAAGTGTCTGGGAGAAACAAACAGAAAGAAGGTAAGTTGACCCCATTCTTTGTAAGGAAAGAATATTACTGTAGCTTAATGAAGTACACAGAAATAAGAAATTTCAATAGCAATAAGATATATGGCACAAAAATGAAGAAGATTACAAAGAGATTATAATTCAGACAAGTATAAAAGCTGTCTGTAGTAGACTGAGCTAGATCCACAATGAAGCAACATTGCAGTACCTACTAGACAATGGCTGGGGTGTTTCCTGGTGACCAGTGGTGAAACTCAAGTGAATTGTATACACTTATTAAGCTATGTAGCCAAATAAGAAGTTTAGTAGATAAAAGCCTCAGTTTTAATTTTCCAGTCATGTCTTGTATGATGCAGCCATAAAAATAATCAGGTGTTTGCTCCTATGTTAGTCAAGCACATTTAAAATCTACCCAGTGCCTTTAAGATGACATGAAAGTTTATTTTTCCCTCCTGATATCCAAGATTCTGATTTGATCAGTCACTACTTAGTAGAGATATTTTTCATTTTTGATCATTTTTAATCACTGGAATGTGTCTGTCATATATTAGGCTACTACACAATGACTAAACCCTAGAGAAACTGGTATCTCTGGTATATAAACTATTACTGAAATTAAAATATTATATTTAGAAGGCATAAAGTCCTTTCACAATGAGGCATCTCTGGGTTTAACAATTGATTTTGCTGAGACAATAATATAATAAGTTTTATTGTTTGGATCAGTTCTCCCAGAATTTTTCATAAGTGGGTCCTAAGCTAAGCCACCCGGTTGCTCTCTGCCTCTGACGTCCTTGATGAAAACATCAAATGAAATAGGACCTTAATAATGACCTTGTTGGTATTCTGCTGTGGCTATGTGCATGAAACCTTCAAATCTAGAATGCCTCATAATTATTCATTATAATTCATAACTGCATCCATCAAAGACTGTGATAAGTGTTTCTTGGGGTTTTTATATAGCTTTTATTCACAGGGAATATGGGAGGGTAAAAGAACTGCAAAACTAGAAAGAAAGTAGTTGATTGTGAGTTATTTTAATTTTGTTTGCTGCTACTGTTTTTTTTTCTCTAAGCAAAGATAATAAATTCTGAGAAAGAAGACTGTTCTAGTTCTAGCTCTTTCAAGCATTGCTTCCATAGCTACATTTTATTTTTTTTTTGAGATATGACCCTTCAGTCTTCCTTTTCCCTCTGCTTACCTGTTTCATCAACTAAAGTGGTAAGTGCTTTAATATACATGTCTCCTGTTATTGGTGACATGAGAAGAACAGCAAATGTTTTTATGTGGCAGATGTCCTGCAGTTATAGCAAACCACATGCTTTGAATCTCTAACTCCTGTGGTATTCAGTACTCTGCAAACTGTCTTAGTGCTTCCAGAATTGTCTCCATACATGTGGTTGCTGGATCTTCGCATCAATCAGCCCTTGTCTGTGCTACTAGGGACATGTGGTGTCAGAGTGGTGAATTTCCTTAGGTATAATAAGAGATGTGAAATGATTTAGGGGTGCAAGAATTTGCAGCATTGAGATCAAATTTATATATTTCATTGGGATTAAAAAGTTGATGCTTAGTTAGGATCCCTGGGACATGAGGGTCAGAGGAGATGAAGGCTCTGGGAGATGAAGGCAGTGCTCTGCCACTGGTGTGCCTGTGAGCTTGAAAATGAAATCTCCTTTGAGAACCAATTGTAATTAACTCTCAGTTTTCTGGGTAATGGAGGATTTTGGTGCCCAAGAGAAAAGCACAGATAATACAAACCTATGTAAATGAAGTTTAGAAAATACAGGGTCTGTGTAAAGCCTGTGCAGCCTACTGCCATGTACATCAAATCTTAGTTCTTTCAGTCCTGAGCTGATTTAACTGCAACATGAATTACTGAGAATGACTTCTCCCCAAAGACACAAACATGGGCAGATTTTCACTGTAGCAGGGTGGATTCTATGATTTTCCAAACATGTGACATGATGAAATTGTTGCATGCCAAAGAAAAAAAATCCTGGAAGAGTGTCCAGAGTCCTCAAATTCCATATGGACAGATGACGAGGACACATCTGAGGAAATCCAAATAGGCAGTCTGGTGTCTTCTGTATGAAAGAGAGAATCAATGAAGCTTTGTTGTATCCATGGTCACATAATTGAAAGAGGGATCTTGTCCAGGAGCTTAAAGAAAGTTAAACCACTTGAAGTCCCTAGTCTCATGCTTTAGGTCACTTTTAGAGTAGTAAAATTATGAACAAAACTTCTGTGAGTGAAAATTAACAACTAGGTGCTCAACAGAATTCAAATGAAACCTTCAACAAAAATGGATACTGAACAATGTGATAATTACAGGTGCCTTCCAAGGAAAGAATTATTTTTCAAGTGCCTTCTTTTAGATCCTATTGTATTGTGGATTACTGAGCTTAAGTCTTGAATTACAAAATTGATCACTTATTAATTACTTCTGTGATGCATTTTACACACAGTTCCTGCAGAAATCATGTAGCCTTAAGACAAAAGATATTTCTGCATTTGGTGATAAGCCCTAGCGGTAATATTTTTCAGTCAATAGTAAGTTACCTGAAATCATAAGGGATTGGTAGGAAACCTGGTATTCAGTTTTGTAATGTGCTGTAATGAGGAAACACAAAGCTTACAATGTGATGTGCTTAGCACTGAGTCAGTGGATTTTCACAGTAGTGCACCTGATGGATAGTGCCATGCTAGCACTTTATATTTACATGGAGACCTCAGATCAAATCTACCTCTTTTAACTTAAATTTTATGCTTATTACTAAATCTTTTAAGGATTACCGTCTCTGAAAAATTAGCTGTTATATTTTTCAGCATTTGGCTTAACACCATCTTTGCTGACATAACTTTGCATAAAGGATTGTACCTCGGCAGAGAGACAAAAAACTGATGGTACCAGAGTTCTGGCTGTATTTTCATGAATTCTGTACCTATCATGTAGTTTTATCTGAAAAACACTGTGGCAGAGGGGGAAGAAATTCAGAATATAAAAATAATTTATATCACTCTTCTACAAATGAAATTTTTCATCATCTTATTTTGAAAGTTAGTTTGGTACTATTTTGACAATAGAGTGAATAGCCCATTCAATTAAATGTTTAGGGATGTGTTCTTTTATCAGTCGTCCTGAAATGATGTGGATGAATAGGCACTTTGGATGTATGTGAAAAGAAATGTAGTCATCAATAATATTAATTATTGATGGTTACTCTTGTTATACAACTGTTATTTTCAGAAGACTTAAGATCTTAGGCTATCACAATTCAGATATAGTGGTAACTTCCTTTACCACTTACTCTTCCAAATTCTTTGGATGATTCTGTCAGATTCGTTCTTGTGAATTTTGTCTTGAAGGCTACTAACATAGATGGATTATAGCTGATGTAGCTATGTCTCTCATAGTTACTACATGTTATCATGGATCTTTTATAAGTACTTCACTGCCATATGCCATTTACAGGGAGTACCTTGGATAGATGGTCTTCACTCTATTTTCGGTATCTGTTTATTTAGTGGTGTAGAGCTTATAAAGCTGTTATCATAGATAACTTATCTCTCTTTTAGTATGCCTGTATATAGAATATGTTTTCTGTGGTTCTTACACACATTATTTTAAGTACTCGATATTTAGAACACAGCCTATCTCATTTCAGCTATTGGTTCTCTATTTTTCAGGTGCAAAAGAAAGTTCTAGAATCTGCTTGGATTCATGGGCTCATTTATGTACACAGTTCACTACTGCACATTTCTCAGTCACGCTTTCAAGTATAATGCAACAAAATGAGACATCATGCCTGGAAATGCAGTTATAGAGTAGTTACTGTTAACTAATTCTGCAGCTTTCGTGCCATTAAACTATGTGTAACTAAGCAGTGCAGAGAGTTAGGGGTGGAGTAGAATCTGGCGTGTGTTCAGGAAAATGCATTTCCTTTTTCAATGTGAAATGCTGGGTGGCTTCACTCACTGTTGGTGAGAGGATCCGCCTAGTTGATGGGAGCTGTGTAAGCCCTGCACCATCAGGGGAAGAGCTGGGGTGTGGAGGAAGTTGGTTTGGAGATCTGTCAATGCCTGGATCTAAATACCCTATGAAAGAAGTGACATAGTACTTGACTAAGAAACAATGGTACTCTGCATTTTCCACCCAATATCTCAAAACCCTTGCAAATGCCATTAGGCTTCTAAGTGTTCAGTAATGAGAATAAATAGTATTTAATAAATGTGCAGTGAAAGAAGTAATCCTATTTTCTATTATTAACTCACTTTCTGAAATTCTCAGTAAAGTCCTGGTAGTGTTTTTAGATAGGTTTTAACAGAGTGACTCAAAAGAGATTTGGTTAATGTTACGTAGGAAGTCTGCTGTAAAACTGGGAACAGAACCAGATTTCCTGTTTTGTGGGTCTGTTGTAACAGAACAATCCTCTCTCAGTCATACAATAAATGATTTGGTCCGACAGCCCAACCAGTATTTTGCTATTTTTGAGACAAAGTAAATGTGTTACAAGGCACAAACACATCTCCCAAGTGCAAGACATCACCATGAATAAGGAACTGTTACACTTGGCATCATCTAGCTCCTCCTTAGGTGGCCTCTGTCCAGGGTCTTGTGAGACCATTTTGTATAAAACAGGGTTGTTTTCACTGTGTATACTGCTAGGATGTGGGTATCCCAGTTACCAATATATCCCTTTTCCTGTGGTCAGTGTTGCTGCACCAGTGCTCACTCAGAATCCTGCTGAAATGACAGTGCTGCTCACACGCTCTTTTGGTTTGAGGTGACCACCCCTTCCTCTACCAGGGCTTCATTATACAATGTATCTCAGGTGTGGGTCTCAGTTGGGAGCTGATAATGGCTTGTAGAAGGCTTCATTGCTTCAACTATGGTGAGTTTTGTTGAATTGTGTGGCATCATAAGAATGACTAGTGCGAGTTTAGTCATTCTTGGCTGAGTCATTCCCTCCCACAGATGGAGACTTGGGCTGTCCAGCATCTCCTGCCCTGGGACAGCCTGCTGCTGTAAGACTGACATCTTACAAAACATCAATGTGATCAGATGCTCTCACAAGTCACAGGCAGTGAAAGAGCCATAATTGTCCATTTTTTCATTTAGGTATGTCATCCTGGTCTCAGAGGGATCACTGGAACAAAATCCATCTGTTAGCTGCTTACTAGCCACGTCCTTTGGGCATCAGTTCTAAGGCTGATTCTATGTCATATGGTCTTAATGAACTGAATGATGAGACAGAGATAGGGCTTTTGCTGTGCTCTCAGCAGATGATAGTGGCCAGAGCTGCTGTTAAGAAGGTTTTTAGTAAGCTGGAGTAATGGGCTTGCAGGTACTGTGTGAAGTCAAACACAGTCAGCTGCAAAGTCCTGCATGTGGGATGGAATATCCTTGTGCACACCGTTTGGGGCTGACTAGCTAGAATACAGCTTTAGAAGAAAGACCCTGGGAGTCGTGATGACAACAAACAGACCATCAGCCAGCAGTGTGTCTTCTCACTGAATGCCAGCTGCATCCTGGACTGTATTAGCATGACCATAGATAGCAAATCAAAAGATGTGGCTCTTTATCCTTCTCAGGTGCTTATGAAGTCAATTCTGTAGTACTACATCCCATTTTGGACTCACTAGTGAGATGCTCATGGGGATGGAGCACAAGATGTATGAGGAAAAGCTGAGTGGTCTGGGCTTGAACAAATGCAGCTTTGAGCTGAAAGCTTTGAGAAGAAAATTCTGAGAGAGCTCTTATTGCTATGCAGAGCTTCCTAGTGGGAGATTGTACAGAAGATGGAGTGAGAATCCTCTTGGAGATGCATGTTCATGAAAGATAAGAGTTGGTACATGAGAAATTTCTTCTAAGTGTATGAAATTTTTATTAATAATCATGAGGGTGGTCAGACACTGGAATAAGGTGCCCATAGCATCTGTGGAACCTCTTATTTTTTTCAGGGATTGAAAACTCAGCTAGATAAGAACATGAACATCCTGCTTTAAGTAGACCTATTTTGAGCAGGAAGTTGAACTAGATGACTTTCAGAGGTCCCTTCCAACTTGAATGTTTCTGAGATTCCTCCCAGGTTTCTTTAGTCTGATCTCATGAATGCTACTGTGCCCTTACAAGCTTTGCAACAGGATGTTAGAAGCTGCTTATCCTGAAAGTTATTGGTTTGGACCTTAAAAGTGTTACATGATAACTGAACAGTTATGACCATAGAGTGCAGCTATATTGCCTCTAAGGATGACATCCCCTCTATGGATGTTTTAAATTGCAGTCCACACACACACAAAAAAAAAAGAATTGCAAGAACAAATTGTTCATTCTATTGTAGAGTTTACTGATTGTAGATGACACTAATCCCATTCACTTTCCTCCTTCCCTGATGTAATTTGGTCTATATCAGTCTTCATTACAATGGGAGCTCCTATTTTTACAATGACATTTTTTTTAATGACAGCTTTCCTGCAAGGTTTCTCATGCTGGTTTGATTCTGTCCTGTTGAACTGATAAAATGACCTCGGTGCCCCAAAGCACATCATTCTTCTGTTCACATCAGTGGATTTTCTTCCTGTCTCCACCCATTCATGATTTTGCTGCTGTCTTCTACGAATGCCTGGTACTTACTCCAGGATGCTGCAGCTTCCCAGCTTCATTTGTCATTTACATTCAACATACATAAAGCTGAGTACATTTCAAATCTCACAGTTTAACACTTGTACCTGTCACTTCCTAATGTCCCGATTATGAATCACATACATCAAAAATAATTCATTACACATTTAGGTTTCTTCATTGTTTCAAAAATGTTTGATCTGTGTTATCACAGCAGACACAGCTCTGTGTTCACGAGGCAGGAAGCAAGAAACATTAAACAAATGAGAGGGACAAAAGCAGCAGCTCCACTGGGGTAGCATTGCACTTTGCAGCAGAAACTACAAGATGGACCAACAGAATCAGTATATTCACCAAATAGCTGATAGGTTTATGTCTCAAAGGGTACCTTTTCTAATCCCTAGTCCAGCTCCCAAGGGCAGGAGAGATGTGTCTGTAGTAACTGGTGCAGTATATTCACAGGTATCTGAATACAAATAGAAAACCCATCTGTGAAAATATGTTCCAACTGTGCTCATACAAGAAAGAATGAGAGATTGAAAGCAACCAGTGGGAAAGTCTTTTGAATGTTTCACAGTTTATTTCCGACTTCCCCATACTTGGTAAAATTAACATCTCTTATAGAGCTATACTAAATATTGTCACAGTAAAATAAAACAAGGCTGAAGTTTAGTTAGGTGCTCTTGAACTATTGCTGTGAGCTTGTCTAGGCTGGGAGAATGATGTTCTACACTGTTAATACAAGTTAACAAATACCATGCAGTGGAAAATTGTGCATTGATGTGTAAACACATATTGGCTCAGGAGCAGGTAACCCTAGGACTGGCTAGAAGAGAACAGCACTAAAGAGTTATACTTAACATGATGCCACACTTTTTAAGTACAGCTTACATCTACACCCAGTAAGGGTAGAAAATTAAAGTAGAAAAAATGAAATCTTTTCAGTGTGGAAATGCAGCACTGCCCCAAAGCTGTGTATAGGATTAGGAGAAGGGTGTGTCCTTTCTTTGTTCTATTATGCAAAGCAGACAATACATTCAGTAATTCAATCTAATCAGACTTTCACAATCAAATGCTGGCATAAAACTATAGCAAATATTTCCTGAATCCTTAGCCAGCCACATTTATAGCAATTGGGAAAAAATACGATGTGGTAACTCCTTCGTTGCCTATGTTCCTCTTACACACAGCAGCAGTCTGATGGACTCTCTTTAGGCACTTTTGTCTGAAAGATCATCGTGACTTCCCATGGGAGAAGAAAAATTGCTGCTTATATTTTTACTTCTCTGTTAAGGTTACTCCACAGCCTCCCAGAAGAAGCTCTCCTCATGCATCAACCAGAGTGCAGGCTGGTGAGGTCCACCCCAGTCAGCATCAGCACCCTTTGAATGTTCCTTCTCCAGGTTCGCTGATAAAAGATCTTCCTTTGGGAGCCATAAGGATATTTACTGGGCATATGCAGGCACTTGCCCTGTCTTACTGTCAGCTGCAAATCAGTCCTCTAAAATACAAGTAAACTTAGGATTTTAGCAAGTCTATTTAAAAATCCTCTGAGGATTCATGCGAGTTTTCTACAACTGCTACAGATACCAGGCAATAACGCAACATCACAGCTTTGCAAAACAGGCTGTTAAAATGCCATGGCACGGGCAAAATTGAAATAATTAATGAACATAAACACACTGTAGAAAGTCCTAATAAGCAATGTTTAAAAAAAATCTCAAAATATATATGCAAACTGTAAAGAGGAACAGCATTAATTGGTTCACTTTTTAAATGGTTGAAGATGATATTCAGGACACAAAGAAAATTTATGTTTCAGTGCATGACAGACTTTACAGTATCTGTGCAAGAAATGCTCAGAATAATGAAACAGTCCCTGTGCCAGAGCCATTATATAGTAGAAATTAATTTTTTTCATGACTGTGACATGAAAAAATCCATTTAAAAAATCAAATTTGAGATGCAACTATGTATGCATGAAAACTTAAAATGAATTCAGCTTCCTAGGAAGGTCTTTATTACCCTCAAACCACTCAGAGATGTAAATTCACTACATTTCCCTACTACTGCTTTTCTTTTCCTGAGAGATTCTCAGTCCCAGCTGCTTCCCTCAACACTTCTTTGATGATGGGAGCCAGTTAAAGGGGAGAAACAATATTCATGACCCTCTGCAATTAAAAAGATCTCAGGTTTCAGACATTAAATCTAAAATTCTTGCAGCAAAGCGTGTGTGGGTGTGCAGCCTAGAGATTAAATGAAATCATTCTTGCCAGCTTCTGTTGAGTAAATTAAAGTAATAAATACATTAATTAAATATGTTCAAGGATATTAGCTGCTTACAAAATTTGTATTAACAAAAGTAAGTTAAATTCATTATTGGAAATACTTCTGTATTTTCTTGTCACTCTCTGTAAAGAGCTAGCAAATCTAAGCACCAAGAAAAGCTTTGGGATATTTCCAGTTCTTGGTTGTTGGGAAGAATCCTCCATTAACTTCAAAGGCATTTAATCAGAAGGCAATTTATGCCTTCTTTATTCTCAGTTGCATTTTTTCTTCATTTTCACTTTCAAAAAGTTTCTCTGTGGATGAGAATCTAGCCTTTTTTCACCAGTTTAGCCATGATACTAAAACTCTGGGAGACTGCTGCTTAGATGCAGCCTGAGCTGGTGGCTGAGGACATTACTGCACTCTTCAGAACACTCACTATATAACTGTTCCTTGCTGCCTCTGGCAAGGCAGAGCCACAAGGAGTAAAACGATTCGCATACTGCAAGTGGGTTTTATTCACTTAAATCTCCAGATGTGATGGGTTAATAAAGTGCCTGAATTTGGTGTAAATTTAGTACCTTGGAGAAAGATGAAAGTTGCATTGAAATGGGTATAATTTAGGTGTAGTATCCTGAAGCAGTCAAGCAGTAAGAGTTCTTTGGTTCAAAAATCAAAGAGCTCTTCCTACAAGACCATCATGTATGAGCAGTAGTTTAAGTGAAGAGGCTACCTTCTAGGTAAGTTGTAGTGATTTGGTTTTGAAATTCCCTGTGTTTGCAATGTCTGGCAGCTATTATTGATACAAATTTTCCCACTGTTTCATTTTTTCCTTCATTTCTCTTAGGATCTCTAGGTTTTACACATGTGATCTTCCTATCTTTAATCCTATTTTTGCCCTTTATTTTGCAGCTCTGTCCCTGAAGTGTTCCTTATGTTTTTAATTTCAATTGAAAACATCTTAATCATGACATATCTTAATGTTCTTGCTCTGGCAGGCAATTAAGGATTGTGCTCCACTCTCATTAAGGCTTGCTAAAAAAGCTGGTCCCAATAAGAAAGATCTAAAAGTTCTTCTGAGACTGGAGCTACACAGAGAGCGTGAGTCTTTCTTTTCATGAGAGAGAAATTGATTGCAGAATCTGGAGGAGTCTGTGGGCAGGTATGACTGGGAAAAGAGACAATGTATATGAACCTAAATGTGGCCACTTACACCATATTGCTCACAACTAAGGTTGCAGACAAGATTCTCTCTTGGTCTGCTTTTGGATGTGGTTGGGTTTTGTTGTGACTTTTTTTTGTGAATAAATGTTTTTCAGGTTTGCTGACTTTCTTTTCTCAAGATGTCTTTTTGACATGACTCTCTAAGGTAGTTATGGGTAATTTGGGTGGGCTGGAAAAGGATGATGCTGTGGTTTGGAAGTGTTTTCAATGATCTGATTGCATGGGTGATAGGCTTTATTGATGGAAATCAAGAAGCTCATTTCTGACCACATCTTAATTTATAAGGAAGAAGGGAACGAGTAAGTCTTTCTCTTGAAGATTGCATTCAATCTGAATTGGGAACAGAGGGTTCAAATAGGTTCAAATGAACAAGCTGAAGTTGGTATGATTTTTGTGCTTAGCATAGACTGTACTGTCTTACTCACCAGGTAAAGAGAATTATCCTTGTTGCCATGTCACTTCCCTATCACTGTTATGGATATATCCAGCCCTAGAGGAATTGTATGCATTCATTTAAATATGCATACTGGAAGCTAAATGCTGATACTTACTATTTAACTTAATACAACTCTACAATATTTTTTTATGTATCTAGAATAAAAGGTCTATTTTATTATAATTTATTATAATTTTGATTGAATTACAGAAATAATCATAGGATGGTTTGGCTTGGAAGGGACCTTAAAGATCACCTGGTTCCAACCCCCCTGCCATGGGCAGGAGCACCTCCCACTAGACCAGGTTGCTCAGAGCCTCATCTAGCCTGGTCCTGAACAGATCCAGTGTTGGGTCATATCACTTATGCTTCCAGTTCATCCTACAAATTAAAAATAAATAAATACATCGAAGAATTAACAGAATATTGAATAAATTGAGACTTGCCTGCCTGAGACTGAACTGAGATCTAAGTAGGAACAACTCACCGAGTCAGACCAGCGCCAGTGCAGGTCAGTCGGCGCTGGGGACAGGATCGCGGCGAAAAGGGCCGGCAAGGGGATCTTTTGGGGCCCTCTGGAAGCCGCGAGAGGAGCTCGGTTGTGCCGNGCAGCTCGGCTGTGCGGTGACCGGCAGCTGGTGGGCAGGACGCTGAAGGCAGCCCGGGCGGAGCAGCTCCAGCGGCGGCAGATCTGAACGAGGCGTTACCGCGCCAGCGGACACTCGCGAGACCCCCCCTCATGAAACAGACCCTCGGGAGCGCTGAGCGAACACTCGGCGAGTGCGCGTCACCCGGGGGGTCACCCGGGACAGAGCGTCTCGCGCGCAAGGGCTGTCCTTCTCCAAGCGATTAACTCCAGTCTGGTAAGTCCGCTCTCTTTTTGTCTCTTTTTGTCTCTTTCATGAC
>VWZY01012420.1:26364-46099 GCA_013399075.1 Chloroceryle aenea
CTGATGCTCACTGCTTCTCTCCACTCTGGGAAAGCTTTGACAGCGACTCTGCTGACTGGGGAGGTTAATCCAGGATCACAGCACAAAGCAGAACTAATGTTAAAATAAGCAACTTGTCAGACACATACAGAAGAGAAGGTGTGACCTCTCCCACCCCCCTGCCTGCCTTCCTACAGCCAGAAGAAGAGTTTAAGATGGAGATCAAAGGCACTGCCAGGCACAGACAGACAGACTGCTACAGCTTGGCAGCCCAGCAACTGAAGCCTGGGTGAGATGAGCCCTTTCCATCCTCACGGAGAGGCAATAGCCAATGTGACAAACTGCACGCGTGATGTGGCCTGGGCCAGGGGTGCCGCAGGCACGGCAGAGCTGCCCTGGGCATGGTCGATTCTGAATGTGTGTGTGTCTCGAGCCAGTCAGTGGGGGAGCAGAGACTTGTCACCGTGTCGCCCCCAGCCCCCAGCAGCAGTGAGCACAGACCGGCCTGCCGCAGGGCGTTGCTCCAGTGCTCTGGCTGCTGGAATCCTTCCTCACCAGCACAGTTTCTGTAGGGCTTCATAAGTGATGTGATGCTGCTTGGCTCTGGCAGAGCACAACGCACCTTCACAAGGGATGTGTCATGGAACCAGCTTATGAACAGCAAAACCAACACGGCAGGTGGTAAAGGGGCTTGCAGAAGGGGTGCCAGCAGAGATCCCAATTAGTGACTTCTTTTCTACTCTCCAAGATACACATTCACAGAATCCCAGCATGGTGGGATTGGAAGGGACATCTGGAGATCATCTGGTTCAAACCCCTGCTCCAGCAAGGTCACCCAGAGCAGGGGGCCCAGGATCCCATTGTCCAGGCAGGTTTGGAATCTCTCCAGAGAAGGAGACTCCACAACCTCTCTGGGCAGCCTGGGCCAGGCTCTGACACCCTCACACCAAAGAAGTTTCTCCTGTTGTTTAGATGGAACCTCCTGGGTTCCAGTTTGTGCCCAGTGCCCCTTGTCCTGTCCCTAGGCACCACTGACAAGACTCTGGCCCCATCTTCCTGCCCCCCTGGGGGCCCTTCAGCTCTTGCTCAGCATTGATCAGCTCCCCTCTCAGCTGCTCTTCTCCAGCTGAACAGCCCCAGGGCTCTCAGCCCTTCCTGGGCACAGAGATGCTCCAGTCCCCTCAGCATCTTTGCAGCCTCTGATGGACTTTCTCTAGCAGTTCTCTTTTGTGCTGGGGAGCCCAGCGCTGGACACAATACTCCAGAGGTGGCTTTATTAGCGCAGAGCAGAGGGGAAGGAGAACCTCATCTTCACGCTCACCTCCACATCATGAATTATGCTGGACAGGCCTTTCCAAAGTGCAAGGCTGGAAAAACAGACCTAAGTGCTGCTTTGTTCCAAAACAGGACAGCAGAAATATGGTACCACCTCATTCTCCAGTCCACTCCCCAAACCGGGGAACAACCCAGCTGTAAATACACAGTACTACTGCACACACAAATATAGTTCTTCCAGGAATAACACCAAAGTTGGGTTTCTATGTTCACCAAGAGGCAAGTTTACTAAGCAGGGGAGGGATGGGATGCTCAGGAAGATCTCAGGAAGGGGAGAGAGCAGCAGCAGCAGTAACAGAGGGGTACAGCTCTGCTAGAGCTGGCCTTTTCTCAAGCAGGTCCCATCCCATAGCACCCAGGTCGGCACCCACCTCTCTGGAGGGCCTGGCTGAGCAGCATGGGCTGGAGGGAGTCACCTTTGAGAGGCTTTGGAGGATTTGCTCATCAGGAAGCACAGCAGTTCTTGGGGAGCTGGCTGGCTCAGGCAGAGCCCCTGCCCCACAGAGCCCCTTATCTGCAGGAAGGGCTCATTAGGGACCGGACCAGGGTTTCCTGCGCAGGACCGAACCCTTTGTGAAGGGACCGCTGCCATGGGGAACCTGCTTCCTCACAGCCAGGGGAAGCAAAATATTTTCCTTGGGCCTCTGAGACCAAGTTGCTATGGGGCGGTTGACAACAAAATAAAGTAGCACAGGCTGTTACTGCAGGATGAAGGTGCTCCCGGCAGCACCACCACCCGCCCCCAGCACTGGTGACAGCTCCGAGCAGCAGAAGGCCCCTCTGTACCAGGGTAACCACAGCTGCCCTGCGGGCTGGACTGGCAGGACTACTTCAGCAAAAAGAAAACCTCTCACCCTCGAAATCAGTGTGACATTGTGCGGAGCCCGGGGCTCGCTCTGGCTCCTCTCCAGCCCGCAGCACAGACGGAGGCTGTTTTGGCAGCAGACTCTCCTCGTGCATTTGCAGTGGGCCAGCCAATTACGTTACAATATCTGCGTATGGAGCTCAACGGGAGCTTAATTGAAAGAGCTGTAGCATTCAAATGACTTTTGGTACGATGAAGACGTTAACAATCCCAACCCAGCGCTAACCAGCCCTGTCTGATGCTCGGCTGATGGATAAGGACCTGTAACTCGGGCCTCGGTCTGCAGCCAAAGCTACGCCCCTGTTAACTCAGCACTCCAGCCCTGGCCAAATGCTGACAGCTACCCCTTCCCAGCTGGAAGCTGCAGCAGCTCCTCACGTGAGCTCTCTTCCACCCAGGGCACCCGCATGGTACAAACTAGACCTGCTCCTGCCACTGAAAGGACCACATACACAGACCAGAACTCCCCACACTGTTCCCACGTGGACTAATTTGAATCTGTAAAGCACTGCTTGTGTATTCTTTTCATTGAAAAATATAATGTGCGCTCTTAATATATATTTTACATTGTTCTTCAGTTCTGGGAACATTTGGGGATAATAAATGTGCCAGTTTTAGACAGAAATTGCTACACTAGTACAGAATCACAGAATCACAGAGGTTAGAAAGGACCTTTAAAATCATTGAGTCCCACTGTTCCCCAGCACTGCCAGGGCACCACTAACCCCTGGCCCTCAGCACCACAGCTCCACAGCTTTGAAACCCCTCCAGGGATCATGGGGACTCCACTGCTTCCCTGGGCAGCCTGGGCCAGCCCTTGACAGCCCTTGTTCCTCAGGTCCAACATAAACATCCCCTGGTGCAACTTGAGGCCATTTCCTCTTGTCCTATTGCTTATTCCTTGGGAGAACCAGTAGAGCTGCCCTACTCCAAGGTGGTGGGCTACACTTAATTTGGTATCTTAGTCCCACCACTGAGAACTTGCAAGAAATGCCTCTTACAAAGCTGTAACTGTCCGCACTGTGTTCGGGGGGAGCAGGGTGGAAAGGTGCCCTGCTTCTCATTTCTTCTCATTTCTGAACCAATGCACAGAGATCAGTAAAAATGCTGCCAAGTCACCAGGGAGCTTACGGTCCTGGTCCCTTTACGTGGCCGTAAAGCATCTTGCACCTCAAGAGCTGGCAAGAGCAAAAAATGAAAGTGAGAAGGCACGATGCTTTTGGTACCCAGGTCTAACAGGCTGATGACCCAAGAGCTGCCAACAGCTCCTGGCAGTCGGGAGCTGTGGCACGCAGCGTGCTTGCTGGGATGCAACTCAGGTCACACACTGGAGCACTTTGGAGTTAACACCCTGTACTGCGCCCATATTTAGCCATGGAAATAAGCGTGACTTGACTTTCAAACACTTGCAGCTCTTGCTGCCTTCACTGAGCTTCAGCTGAGAGCTTTCAAACAAAACAGTAATGACCACAGCTCTGGGCTGGGACCAAGCACAGGCCATTTTTATCTTAAAAGGCATTTGTTTGAGAACTTTCAGAGCTGCTAGTACCAAGAGCACTGAAGCTATTTCACCGCACAACCTTAACAAGGTTGACAGCTTTGTCTGCAAAACGACACGGATTAATTGGTGATCAATCCTTAAAAAAAGAAAAGTTAGGAAAAAAATGCTGGAAAATAGAGGAGAAATTCTTCCTCTCTTCAGAGGCTCACTCCTTCCTCCTTTGTCTAACAGCAGATCTTTTGTTCAGGGTTTCAGTTGCGAGTGGCCCCGAGGTACGCAGGGGAACGTCTCGGTGATGACGAGCCCTCCAGACTGGTGTGTGGACTCGGATTTAATCGTCGGGAAACCGCTCCACATCGCGCCTCAGAAGTGCTGCTAATGGAATTGTTCCAGCGCTAAAGGGATTTCAAAGTGAATGAGCGTGGCTGTCGGAGCAGCTGGTGCCACTCCCAGGTTGCTCTTTCCAGCTCGGTGTGCCACGCAAGGAGCAGCTATCACACCAACCACCCTGCCCTTGAGAAAACCACCCCCAGCATCCTTCCCCCAGCGTTTAGTACTGATCAGCTTCCCACTGGAACCAGATCAATGCCAGGCTTTGATCACACCAAGGGGAAAAAGGCAGAAGTAGGGAGGGATCCCCCCACCCCCGCCTCCGCCTCCTCCAGCAATTAATCCGACAGCTTTAAGAACAGTTCCAACTAGAACAAATACACCGCCTGCCACTGGCAAATGTTTGCAAAGCTCGGCAGCCTAGGATGGGGAAGGTTCCCAGGAAATTAAATCAGGGCACAGGAGCATCAGGGCTCCCTTGCACAAATGCGAGCGGCAAGGTGCAGCCCAGGAGCAGTTGCTCTGCAGTGTCATGAAAGTTAATAAATAGCACTAATATAATATATTATCTTCCAGGGGAAAGCCTGGCCTGGCACCATGGGGGACAATAATCATTTGGGCACTGCTACAAGCAGCCATAAAACAAGAAGGAGGGTTTGATCACATCTAATTGCTTTTGGGAAGGGTAACATCACCGAGGTATCCATAACAATTATCTTCCCTTCCTCAAAACTCTTCCATCCCAGACGAAGAGGTGGACAAATGATCCAGATCAAAGGGGGTATTTCAGAGGATAAGGAAAGGAGGGAAATACCCTGAAAGCTTTAAAGACTTTTGCTGTATAAAGCCTAAATTCTAATCCAGGAGAAAGCAGGCAAGAAAAAGTTAACTGATGTTCTTTGCTTCTCAACTACAACCTTCTAAGGCTGATGGCTGCAGAAGCAGCTCAGTAACAAACCAGAGGACATCACAGAGGGCCCAAAGAGAACAACCTAATGTCCCATGTTTGGTTTTCTTTTTTTTTTCAGGGCTTGGCCGATGTGTTTTAAATGCCCGAGACTGGCAAAGCTACCTCAGAGAGCCTTCCAGCTATGGCAGCAGCCACGTAGAAGAGCCGTCCTTCCTTTTCCCAGGGACCCACCTCGATGGAAATAGATTCCAAGTCCCCAGAGGAAGCCCATGGAAACAGCTGACTTCTCCCAGCTCAGTTGTCACCTTCCAGCCGGAGGCAGGCAGGGGGTAAGAGCAAGGCTTCCCTTCTGCCCATGCAAAGCAGGAGAAGGCTCCAAAACAGATTTCACAGCTCATGTCCACCTACCAAAATCTGCTGGGGAAGCCAAAGCTCTCCCTGAATGTGGGGACCACAAGCCAGCAGGGCTCCCACTACCTCCAGCAGCCTCCTGCAGAGAGGGGAGTGGCAGGGCCAGGGGTTTCATGACACATCATCTCTGGAATTCACTGGTGAGCATCCCACAGCCTCTCCTTGGTACGATGCCAGAGCTGTTTTTTCAAATCCTGTGTGACCTACCAGCTGCTAAGGGCAAGCCAGCAAGACATACATCATCCAGAGAGGAGACAAGATCAGCAGGCTCCCGATGAATGAACGGACAAATGCTCCACAGAACTTGCTCCCATACTCTTGGTGGGAGGGAGCAGGTTGAGGTCCCTGGCTCTCCTGGCCAGCCTGCATGACCCCACATGGCTCGTTTAGCCCCTTTGTAGCAAGACTTTTGTCTCAGGAGGCAGAGAGCTCTGCAGCAGCGCTGAGCAAAGCAGGCAGGCAGCCAGCTGAGGATTCAAACTCCAGGGAACTTTAACAACGGTTCGTCTGTAAACGCATTAACCATGGGAACGGCTTCCCAAAGGATGTGGTGGATCCCAAATGGTCAGTGTTTCCATTGCAAGTGGCTGCCTGCTCCAGAAACGCCGGCTGCAGTTCAACCACACGCGCTCGCAGGGAAACACCACGACCCCTGGGAAGGGAGGAGCTCAGGCCGAGTGCCCAAGAGGTCACTTCTGACCTTCAGCTACAAGTCTACAAAAATCTCTGCCCTCTGCACCTTGCCATGGTAACTCCAGACTTTTCCTTGCTCCTCTGGCCCTTTCTCGTATCTCTGCCCAGCCTGATTTTCATCCGTTTCCACGGTCTGGCCCAGGCAAGCTCAATTCCCTTTGACCCGATGACCTCTTGAGCAATCCTCTGCACCCTGTCACCCCTCTAGCTGGTTTTGTGTGTTGGTTGGTTTTTAATTGCTATCCAGATCTCGCGGTGAAAGTTTCTCCATTCAGATTCTGTTACCCCAGCACCAACCAGCTTCTCGGTGAAAGTCCCAGATGAGGACTAGAGAAAGCCTTCACAGCACCCAGTGACCCCCACTGCTAGACACAGCTCCTCCACCACCCTGCCTGCTCTCAGTTCCTGGAGAAGATTCTGCAGCAAGAGAGAGATGAGGTCAAGCCTCACCCGTAGTGCAACCCCTCCTTTTCTCTGACTTCATCTGGAACAACTGCACCAAGGGTGAAGGTTATCACGCTCTGCCTAGGGGCTGCCTCAACGCACGTGCCGTAGCATGCTCAATGACCCTGAGCACCCAGTTACATGTGTGTTCAGAGTCCTCTCCTGCTGCAAGCTGCTCCAAAACATTTGGTTGTTTCCAGTGGTGTACAGTGGAGAATCTGCCCATGAACACTTCTGATGCACAGAATCTGCCCGTGAACAATTCTGATGAATTTCAGAGGCTTCTGTAAGCAAAGTGGGAGAGAAATACATCTGATAGGAGAAGGGGACAGGCAGGTGTGTGGCTCCCTTTCTGCCTCATCCTGTAAGCAGGGACAACCCTTCACTTCACTGGAGTCCACCTAAACCAGCTTGCGCTCACCAGGAAGCTGGAGCAGCCAGCAAGTGCAAACCACACTACAGGGCTCTCCAGCACCAGGAGAGGTCACACCAAACATCCCAGGGGACCAGCAAGAAACAGGAAACTTTCTGCAGGAACAACAAAAAAAAATCCCTTATCTGCCTCAATCACAGTAATACTTGGACAATGTGTTCTTGTCCCCATTTCCATGGGCCTGCTCAGGTCCCTAGCACTGCTGAGCTGATCCACACGTGCACCCTGGTGGAAAGGTTTATTGTATCATATACAAAGTTATTCCTCGTTTCCTTATCTCTTGGCTTTTGAATTTCTAGCTTTCTTCAGGGTCTATAATCAGAGCATTGAGGAGTCAGTTTATACCCAGTTAAACTAACAGCCTGCTCCAAGATACCTCTGCTACAGCACTTCTCCTTCCGAGACTCTTCCTTCCATGCACCAACCTAAACCATCTCTGTGAGCAGAAAAGCCCAAGCAGGGTAAAGCCAAGGGAAGAAACTCTCCTATTATTCTCATGCAAGGAAGTAGTACAAAGAAAAAAAAGACAAGAAGGGATGGCTTGCATCCCTCGGTCACAGCAGAGAGCTAGAAAAGGCTCATCTCCAGGAGGTTGGCGTGCCAGCACTTCTTTTTTTAACTTAGCCAGCAGCTGCAGAATTTAAGCTTTATTAAAAGCCTATTTTGCCCTTGCTGCTGCAAAGGAAACCATCTCCCTCCTCTCCCCTCCCAAATAAAAAGCCAAAGTCTGCAGATGGACATCCTGTAATGTCACCCTAGAAAGAGGTGGCAGCTCAACCCCCCTTGGCGGGACGTGCAGCACAGAGCAGCTTTACTTCTGCTTCAGGTGACAACAGGAATACACTGCTCACACAGCTGGTCTTTGCTTTGAGGTTTTATTAGGAGCAATAGAACAAACCTTCAATATTTTCTGTTTACAAGTGTCTGGAACAAGAAAGGAAGAGAGAGAGGCAGGGAAAAAGAGGGAGGCTGGCTTTGGAGATTCTAGGCACCACTCCTTACCCACAGAACGAGAGATGGAGAGCACTGAACTAGATACCATTTACTAAACACTGTTTTCCTCCTAACTCTACCTCAATTTATCGATTAATCTGCCGATCAGTGATTCAGGCTATTTGATGGTTAGCATGTAGAAGTGCACACTTCTGGGAGCACTCAAAACCTGCCTGTGATTTACAAAATGACTGCAGGGTCTCCGGTGGCTCAGGCATTTCTCAGAGGAGGGTGTTCTGCATTAGCCACATTCTCCCTTCTCTCCCCACATCCAGGTTTCACATCAGCAATGAAATACCAACTGCTCCTGCTGCATTTGCTCCACAACAGCAGAGCAAGTGCTGAGTCTTGTCCCCCCTCCCCTTTCTAGCTGCATCAATTGCCATGCAATGTTAAGGCTTTAGGATGATGTAGATCAACAAACTGGGCTGGGGGAAGGATGGGACTGGAAAGCATCCAAATAATCTATGCTTTCCCCATGCCCTGGGGAGGGTGCCCTGAGCCTCCCATGACAAGGAGCATTCCTCCCTGGCATCCCTGCTTGCGAAGGAGCCGGACAAGACAGAGCAGTATTTGAAGAGGTGAAGAGTGAGCCTGCCTCTGTTGGCAGCGAGCCCCTCCTTCTGCCCAGTCCCTTCCGACTCCCACTTGGGCTGCTGCTACCTTGCCGGCCTGGCTTGGGATTCCCTCTGGAGTCCGTCAGCAGAGCTCTTCAAAATGGGTGGGGATCCTTGCTGAACAACGGGGCTAACCATCCTTCTTCCAATGCCAAACGCATTGGCTCCAAACCCCTCCCGGAGCTTGTGGTGTCTGCAAAGCAGGCAGCGAGCGCTGCCTCGGCTGGCTTCAGAACGGCCCGTTTCATAACACAAAAGGAAGCTCGAATCCCTCAGGGATCGGATTTTTTTCCAAACTGGGTAAACGCATGCAAACACGTGTTATTTGCATGCACAGCAACTGGGACAAAGGATCTGTGGCCAGGTAGGTGTCTAACTGGTGGTCCAGGCATGTGGTAACATGTGTGCAACCCTAGAAATCTTAAGCTAAGAGACTTATCTCTAGACTGACTCTGTGCTGATTCCAAGTCTCACTTCGAGATTAAAAATAGTCCTTAGTTATTTGGAACATTTCCATTTCAGAAAAAACACCCACCGCCCCTGCTCAGCCCCCCACCCCAAAGGTTGGCTTGATAACCCACAACATTGGCGCCTTAATACCAGAAGGTCAAAGCCCTCCAGTCATTAGGCAGATTATATTTAAGAGCCCTACATGCAGCTGATCAGAGGCTGATTCCTTCAAGGATTGAAGCAGCAGACGGCACACCTCAGCCAGCAATCTCCTCTAATAGTCAATTAGCAGAGATGTGCTCTTCTGAGCTAAAGATCACGGCAGACAAAAAAGCCCCAAACCTACATCACCATCAGCTTTCCCCTGCTTCTGCTATTAAATCAAACTGGCTGATCCACTCTGTCAGCCCATTGTTAACTGGCAAGAGTGGGATGCATCTAAAAGTTACTGTGCAGTTTTATCCCAACCAGAACAGTGATATTCTTGATAATAATTTATTTATTTATTTTTTTAATGCTAGATAGACTTAGAAGCCAAAAGAAAAACGCCAGCTTTTTAATTACAAAGCCTTGTCTCCGAGTGTGTAATTAAAACAGGGAGAGGTTTAGGACAAGAGGAAACAGCCTCAAGTTGCACCAGGGGAGGTTTAGCTTGGACCTGAGGAACAATTTCTTCCCCACAAGGGTTGTCCCAGGCTGCCCAGGGCAGTGGTGGAGTCCCCATGATCCCTGGAGGGGTTTCAAAGCTGTGGAGATGTGGTGCTGAGGGACATGTGGTGCCCTGGCAGTGCTGAGGTAATGGTTGGACTTGAGGATCTTAAAGGTCTTTTCCAACCACAATGATTCCGTGATTCAACGATTCTGTTCCATGAATTACAATCCCCCAAGAGCAGACCCAAATACCTAACCCCCAGAGGCACGGTGGTACATCTGGGAGAAGGGAACAGCTAACTGGAGGCAGATTTGCCTAGTGCTGATGCATCAGCGCCAGCCAAATCACAGATGCGGGCAGGCCACCTACACCCAGCCACATGTTGGTAACAAGCGGCGCTGTGAAACCAGAGCACACACCCACGATTCACAGGCTCACGGACACCAGAGTAACCAAGAGCACATGGGAGCTCCTCTCTAGAGCTGCCAAGCCCAGTGTTCAAAAGCCATGAGTCAGACTCTGCACCCCCTCCAGTCAAGCTTAGCTTAAAAGCCAGGCATGGCAGAGAAGCAAGGAAATCAGAAACAGTGCTCCTTCGCCTCCCACTTTCTAAGGGTTAGGCTGAGCCAGCCACAGTGGCTGTTCTTTCCTTCCACCCATATCTGCCAAGAGGCAGAAACTTGCTTTTTCTTGCTTGAAAGCCAAGGTTCTTACCTGATCACTTTCCCCCAGGACTTCAGCATTAGGATGAATATTTGCCAAATATTTCAAGACTTGGCAGTTTGTTCAAAGCCAGCATCACCCCCTCCCACAATCAATCAAATACGACACTGGGTGACTTGGGATTTGCAACGAGAGGCTTGTGCTGGCTGGATAAGAGAAGAGCTGTTGTCCACAGCTCAGCCTGGGGAGTCTGATGGAAAGGCTGATGCCACCAAGTCAGTGCTTTTCACTGAGTCCCTTTTTGAAGAGTTTCAGCAGGGAGACTAGAGGCCATGGACTTCGAGTGACCATGTTGTGACCAAGGACCATGTGAGTGACTCTAAAATCCTCTGCGCTGGAGGACTGTGCAGTGCAATGCTGTGCTGCAAAAAAGCAAGGTTACCAGTGCAAGCCCCTGAGGAGCAGCACAAGCAGGGTATGAAAGCTGACCAGGCTGATACAGAAGCACTGACAGATCCAAAACCCCTGGAGATGTCAGAAAAGTGCTCCTCTGATGCCACACAAACAACTCCTGGACACAGCAGACAGGCAATACAAAAGGGTTGGCAAGTCAAATTAGGGTTCCTCCTCCGAGACTGTGGGTTACCACAAACATCTCTGCAGGCACAAACCTACCCTAGGGACTCTGATTTACTCTTGTGCCTTGAAGAGCGGGGAGAACACAAAGATGCCCAAAGCCCGATAGCCACTCTGGTGACAATGCATGAGGAGAAATGGGAGCTTCCTGTCTCCTCTTATCATTGCCACACTGACTCCACACAGAGGTAACATAAACAAAGCCAGGCTGCCTGGATGCCCTTTTTCAGCAGCAGAGCTAAACAAGGCCAACTCCGACCGGTAAAAGGCTGTGGAGGAAGCTGCCTCTAGAGAGGATCATTTTTCGCAGCATACCCTTGCTTGAATGCGGCAACAAGAAGAATAAATTCTGATGAAAGAAAAACTGACTGCTCTTGCCATTTAGATATATGCCTAAGGCACAGCTTAGAAGCAGGATTCTTATGTTATGAACAAAAAAAAAAAAAAAAAGAAAAACCAACACAAAACCCTTCAGTTTTCTTCTCCCTCACAGCAAAATCCTGTAGGAACATCTCCCAGGTGGGGTGACATTTACCTGAGCAGACCCTGCCATGTTCAGCTCTGTGGAGAACAGAGCAGATGGGAAAGTCTGTGTCGGTACAGACCCAAGTAACCACTTCAGAAGGCAAGTGTTTCTTTCACCTGGTTCCTCTGCTTTATGAGTCTAAGGCAGAATTTCCCTCCTGGCTTCCTGACCTTGCACATTTGGTTGAGGTGAAGGTGTGAAGCGCCAGGCACTTCTTCCAAACTCAGGAGTAGCAAAGGACTGCTGGGGCATGAACACATGAGCAGAGGGATCAAAGTTACATGATGTTGGTTTATACAGGCAAGGTGACCCGGAGGTATTAACTCTTGCAGGGTTAAACCACCAGACAATCATAAAAGGTCTCTTCCAACCAAAACAACTCCAGGATCATAAAGCCCAATCATTAACCCAGCACTGTCAGATCACCACTAAACCATGTCCCTCAGCAACACATCTACAGGTTGGACATTAGGAAAAACTTCTTCCCTGCCAAGGGCTGACAATGTCTGGCCCAGGCTGCCCAGGGCAGTGGTGGAGTCCCCATGATCCCTGGAGGGGTTTCAAAGCTGTGGAGCTGTGGTGCTGAGGGCCATGGGTTAGTGGTGCCCTGGCAGCAATGGGTTAACAGGTGGACTCAATGATCTTAAAGGACTTTTCCAACCAAAACGATTCTGTGACTCTGTGATCATTGTTCCTGTCCCCTGTGTCTGCCTGAAAGGGGACAGGAAAGCTGCTGGCTTTGTTTGACCCTGGGATCCAGGCCTTTCTGCCCCCTTCCCACATTTTCACAGCTGGAAGCCCTTCTCCAAACTATCTTCCCCTGCTTCTCACCTTTTTTTATTTTGTTTAGGACAATGTTAAACTGGTCCTCTCTGATTTTGCCAGATAATTTTCTGGAGACCTTGGATGTTTCTTTTGATTGAAAGGCTGGAGCACCACAATGAAGACGCCTTCTTCCCAAGAAGGGTTTGAGAGTCAGCAGAGACAGCAAAAGCAAGTGACTACAGGAATCTTTCAAAGCTTCTTGCATTACAGGCAGAGAGGAGAGATCATTGTCCCCTTTGTTGTTCACGTTTAAGGCGTACAAAGCCCCAGATATTTAATTCCCACATATCTTGCTTGGTCTCCCACATTGCAAGGAAGCCTATGTCATGAGAACTCCAGCACAGTGCATCCTTACCCATCAATTTTGGGAAGCGGGGCAGGGCTGTGGTAAGCAGCAGACCATGAGGGACATGGTTTTATTCCCTGTGGGATCTCCACTCACTCCCCTACCCCCACCACCCTCGGAAGAAAGCATCAGGGAAAAGAAGAGCACGTTTGATGCTGCAGTCTTTGGTCTTTTTCATATCTGCAAATACAAGTTTCTTATTAAAAGATAAAGAAAAAAAACCCTTTCATCCGCTATGCCCCGACCTAATCTTTAAATACCTAGTGAAATATAAGTAATGGAGAGACGCTTTGAGCAGCTGTGGGCTCAGCCAACCCTTTCATGTACACAGACAGAAGCCGACGAGGACTAAGGGTTGCTTAACTTAAAACTGACAAAGTTTGATCGCTGTGCCTGGTGATGAATATTAAAAGCAACGACAAGATTGACATTATCAAGCTGCACCGTAGCTTCTGGTTTGGGTTTTTTTTCCTCACTAAATGCTCCATTCGGCAGTTCTTGCTGCAAGGATCTGAGTCAGGAGAATACAGCTCAGGCTGACACCTTCCAGAAGTGCTCACTGAAGCCCAGCTTTTTCTTTTTTCAGGGTGCCAAACTTAAGACACTTAAAAGGGCTTTGCTTACAAAGCAACATGACTTCCTGAGAACAAACATGAACCGAAACACTCCTTCATGTCGTGCTCTGCACACACGTTCGAGGCTTCAAAGAGGCACCGCTTGATATTTCTAGATGTAGGGTAATGTTGCTAAACCATCTTCTTCACCTTTCACAGCCAGCTCAGCATTCTGAGAGGTGACTGCACAGGGGCGGTAAGGAACCGGAACTCTCCCACATGCTCCAGGGACCACGCTGGCTACAGTTTCTGCTCTGAATGATGAAAGATGTTTCCCTGAATGCACAGAATTCTTTTTTTTTTTTACCCCTAAAGACATGCCTTAAAAGCTGCTAAGAGGCTCTATCTGAATGAGGAATGGTTAAACAAGGGTATAAGAGGGAACAAGCCAGTTGCCAAAATGCTTTCTCTCTTTAAATAGGAGGAGAAAGCACCGCTGCCTGCACAGACTTGCTCCAGTGCCCAAACTGCTCTCACCACGAGGCGTATATAACCTTATTTCTAGCTCTGGCTCTTTCAGTCCCTGCTTACAGTTGCTCCTTGGTGGGCTGGCTTTGAGAGCACCTCCCTCAACTGGGAATGACGTCCNNAACTGGGAATGACGTCCTCATGCAGAAAACCTCAGGCTGAGGTCAATTCATATCCTACAACCCCTCCTAAGCTGAAAGCTGCCCTTCAGCTCTCACGTTAATTGGAGCCACCCCGGGATCCGACGCCAACTCGCGCTGGATTTTGCAGTGGAGGTGGGAGCAGTTTCCAAGTAACGGGGCTAAAACCTTGTGCTGCCCAAGGTCGCAGAGGGCGTCCTGGCCGCGGAGTGTGCTCGGGCACTCCTGTGGCTGCTGCCCCAACCTCTGCAGAGAGACCGCGAAGCCTCTCGAGGAGTCCCCTCCTATGTTACATCTGGGCCAGCTGGTTTCTCTGCAGCTGTAGGACACATCTAAGCCCCACCTATTCTGCAGCAAGGATGCAGGCAGCAGCAGCAGCAGCACCGCTTGCCTTTCCCCAGCGGAGATGTTCTCCCCCAGCTCCCCTGGGTCTCACCTCTCCATTGCTCTTGCCCTGCAGTGATGCATGATCATCACTGGAAGGCTGGTCCACCAAACTGCAGCACTGGTCTGGACTTATCTCACCAGGCTGCCTCACGGTACCAGTTTAATCACTACAACTCCAAAGAGGCAAGGAAGCACCTCTTTGCTACCTCCTTCCCCTCTCCCCAGCCTTCAAAGAAAAGAGGTATTTGTTATCTGTCAACCACGAACAGTGTTTTCGTCAGCCAATGTTCTCCTTGAGCATCTCATCATCAGCTTTTGCTCCTCACTCTTTCTTAAGTAACAAGGTGCTTGCTGAAAGCTGACAGTCAAACACTTCTCAGCAAAACCCAGCTCAGCCTGGCCACTTGGTAAGTAGGATATTGTTTTACTGTTCCTGAAAAAAGGTAAGAAAGGGCAGCACTGGGCATAAACAAGCTGACTGCACATAATGGACATTGTTAGGTGTCTGAATAGGTCACTGACTCAAAGGAAAGTTCAGCTCCACAATGCAGGTCTTGAGCCCTGACTACCAAGCCGAAAGCATCCCCGGGCACTCCTGCCCCACGTTCAGCGCAGCTGGATCTTTTTGTATTTCTCACTGTCCGTTTCCTCCTGAATTTCCCTAGTTTCCTTCCATTTGTGTTACGAGTCTTTGTTCTTTCTCTGCCCTCTTCCTCCTACTATTTTGAAGGGTGCAGATGGAGTCTAAGGGTGGGGAAGCAAGCAGAGTCACAGCACGTTAGAAAAACAACCTTCGCAGCTCAGTAAAAATAAGCTAAACCAACTCTGGTGTTGTACAGAAGCTGTGACCCCTGTTGCAAGAGGGAGGACCCTGCCAAGCTGCAGCTATGAAGAATTTTGTGTGTTAATAAGTTAAAAATAGGGCCCTTAATTTCACCCCAGTGTTCACTAGTGGTTCAAACCTCGTGTGTGGGGCTGTTCACCAGGACTCCCCATTGTCCATCAGGGTGGAATACTCTTCTTCCCATCAATGGGTCTCAAAGTACCACACAGGTCTGTGCAGTAGACTTCTCAACTTTGAATGTGACTTGACAGGAACATCCTGAGCAACCAGTCCAAGTGTCCATAAGGTTTTCCAGCATGGAAGGACGGTATTTGTACATTGACAGTCTGGGATTGGTGCTGACGGGCTGCTCCTCTGGACTCAGAGAAGTCATCAATTACCCACCCACTAACAACAAGAATCTTGTAAATGGCATCTACCATGAAAAACAAACCCAAAAGCACAAGAAAGACATGGACAAAGACATGGATCTCTTGGAGTGGGGCCAGATAAGGCCACAGCAATGCTAGGAGGGCTGGAACCCCTCTGCTGGGAGGCCAGACTGGCAGAGTTGGGGGTGTTCAGCCTGCACAAGAGAAGGCTCCCGGGACACCCTTATGGTGGCCTTTCAGGACTTCAGGGGGCCTGTCAGAAAGATGGGGACAGACTTTTGAGCAGGGCCTGTTGGGACAGGACAAGGGGGGATGGGTTCAAACTAACAGAGGGAGATTTAGACTGGAGAGAAGGAAGAAATGTTTTCCAGGGAGGGTGGTGAGAGCCTGGCCCAGGTTGCCCAGAGAGGTGGTCACTGCCCCATCCCTGGCACCATTGCAGGTGAGGTTGGCCAGGGCTCTGAGCAACCTGCTCTGGTTGTGGATGTCCCAGCTCCCTACAGGGACTAGATGACCTTTAAACATCCCTTCCAAGCCAAATCATTCTGTGATTCTATGGTGAGCTGGAGTCACTGACGTCTGGCTCTAGGCACATGCACTGGGTAAGCCCAGACTGGAGAAGGACAAGCTGAGAGAGGGAGTCACTCTGCACATGGGGAGTTAGAAAACAGCACTAAAGGCAGAGCCAGGGAAATGCTGAAAATGCTCACAGGAGTAGTTGCCTATTTGTCACTGGCCTCACTTTGCTCCAGATTTCACGACTAGAAGTGCTCCTCATTGAGGTCTAAGATGCCCTGTGATCTCCAAGACACCCTGTGGTTTTAGGGGTGCTCTGGGAGGAGGGTAAGTCCTGCCCTGACAGAGCAGTGCTCAGCACTCCCAGCTGACACGCTTCATATCCTGCAAGTGTTCTGCAGCCTTTCTTTCCAAATGCACACATTGGAACTAACATCAGGACTTCTGCAGCACTTGAGACTACCAGAGCTGTCAGCTCTTTCAGTGGTAATAATTACCTGTCAAAAATGCAGATCAGACTGGAGCCCAAATAAGGGTTAAAAGAAAAAAAAAAAAAAAAGTACCTGGAGCTGTAGCCAAGGCATTCAAGAGGCTGAATTGAGTTGCTTTAGTAAGTACCTTTTCATGCAACACATTCCTCCTCCAGTACAGGGGTCCTACGGTGACTCCACGATGATTTTGTGCCTGTGGCTTTAAATTTGCTAATAAATAGCTGATGTGCTCACGCACACACAATGGATGTGGGGGAGGGAGAAAAGAGAAAGATTTCAGATTACAACAAGAACAGCATTTGTCACTGACTTTCAACAGTGTGAGAGGCAGTTTCCAGGTCCTTGGACTAGGGAAGACTATTTTCTGTTCCATCCCCAATATGCTTGACTGCCTTCTGCCAAAACCTGTTTTAAATCCATTAATGAAATTAGGCCGAGTCTGCATAACTTCTTAATTCCCTGGTGGAAAAAGGGCACTTGAGTATATTTCCGGGAACAACAGCCACCCCCAGTTCCCACCATTGTCATGTGAAGCACTCATTTCTCTCCGGCCAGCTTCCTCCTCAAAACCCACTTTCTCCCTGGATATCCCCCCAGGTTGTCACCAGATGCTTTCCAGAGAGCACAGCAGCACCTCACCGCTGGCTACTCCTGCATTTCTGCTGTGTCTGCACCCAGTTCCACACACAGGAGCAAGATAACTTGGGCATGGGGACCAGGTCCTGACATTCATCTGCTCCAGGTAGTACCTATCACAAGAATAAAGAGGCTTTTCACTCCTGTATTGCCCTGGGCCTGCTCTCAAGGAACCCACCCAGCACCATGTCCATGCTCTCTCTCCCGGGAAGGAGAGGGAGGGAGGGTGCAGAAACACATCACTGCAGCTCCACACAGCCTGGAGGAGCTGGGGAGATGCTCCCTGCAGGAATTAGGCTTGGCAGTTCCAACTGATCATGCTTCCAGGCGCTGAAATGGTCCCCAGCAGAAAGCTGATGGGTGGAATGAACTACATGAAATTCACACCCCTGTTTAACTAAAAAGCTCTTTGTAGACCCAAGCACAATTTGAAGAAGTGCCACGGGGAAGAGACAGGCCTGACCTACAGGACCAGAGGTGGGCCTGAACCTGTAAAGACAGACTCATGCACTGACATACAGATTATAAGCAAGGCCCATTCACTTCCACAGAGCAACAACTAGTTTGCTTGAGTTGAAATCCTTTAAGGACAGGGGCCACTGCTGGTGGTGGCATGAGCTGTGACTAGGACAAAGCCTTCCTCTGGAGATCTGGAGAAGAGGTGCCAAATGCTTCTTAGAGGAAAATCAGAATTATTCCAGCATATGAAAAGAAAATTCTCTTTCCCAGAGCACTAAGGCACTAGATGACTACATTCTTCAAAAACAAAGTTAAAGGACACAGCAACAGCTAATAAAATGGGCACCAGTTCCGTTAGAGCAGCAGTATTTTTTGGCAGAGGTATTTTAAGGCTAACCTCCTGTTCCATGAACAGTGGCAGCCTAAATGGGAAGGATGGCTGAGTCAGCTTTTGCTTTGGGCTTCACAATGTGCTCTATGTTTTCCAGCAGACTAGAATCTACCAGGGAAAGCTTAAGTGGGGGGAAGGGGAGTGAACAGAAAAGTTCTGAAGAGACATGGGGAGAAACACATGAAATTCAAGCCCCTGATTAATTAAAAAGCTGAAGATAATGACATCACAGTGTCATACGTCTGAATGAGCTACAACTGCAAAGGCCTCGGGCACCAGCATCTGAATGTTCGTGACTGCAGCAACGCTCTGTTGGGACACATTGCAACTCCAAGCAACAAATGACATTATCCTAACAGCCACCTGAACATATGTGCATGTAGAGCAGCTTTTGGAATGGGAGATGCACGTCACCCACTGTCCAAAGATCACAGCTAACCCAGGACCCTGTCTCTAGCACTGCTCCAGAGCACGGGAGGGGGGCAAGATGAATGTTTAAGTGTAAAATGAGCCTTCGTCAGTGTGTCTTCCCTGCTGCAGGAAATCAAGCTCATTTGGGGAAGATGAGGATCTTTAAGACTGAAGTTCCTTCACAATTTCAACCCAATCCACCTCTTCCCTGACGCTGGCTCCAGTGTTTGGCCGTCGCACAGCTGGTTTAGCACATGGTGCTGGCAGTCAGGCTAGCTCCAGCAAAGCGCACCCAAAGCTCAGCAGGAAAGATCCAACAAGCATGGATGTGAGAGGAATGGTGGGAACACAGCAGTCAGTGGCCAGATCTTCTGGCTGATGCTGAAGTGTCATGCACAGGCTCACTCTGCTGACAGTATCCATTGCAAGTAGCCAGGAAAAGCCTTTATGTTTCAATAAAGGACTTGGCAGAGAAAAGTCACTTCCTCTCATTTACTCCCTCCACATTGAGTGAAACTTTGGTTGAATTAAGAGACTGGGTTTTTGTCCCCCCCCTCCCAGCCTCTCAGCATGGTTTGTCTTCTCACATGAAAATAATTAGCCAAGTTTTATGAGGTTGCTTTTGCTTTACTAACTAGACATGCTAAAGGTGCTCAAACTCTACAGGGCAGTGGATGCAGCTGGTGCAGACAAATTCAGACCACTCTGGCACATAACAAGAGGCAAGTCCTCTCCTGCACAGCTTTACCGTGTCCAGCTGTGCTNTTGCTATTTAGCCCTCCAAGAACTGGCAGGTACACTCAGTGTGGAGCCAGCTTGAGTGCCACAGGGCCCCTGTGACAGTTTATTCACAAGCCACACGATGGGCACCTCNTTGCAAGTAGCCAGGAAAAGCCTTTATGTTTCAATAAAGGACTTGGCAGAGAAAAGTCACTTCCTCTCATTTACTCCCTCCACATTGAGTGAAACTTTGGTTGAATTAAGAGACTGGGTTTTTGTCCCCCCCTCCCAGCCTCTCAGCATGGTTTGTCTTCTCACATGAAAATAATTAGCCAAGTTTTATGAGGTTGCTTTTTCTTTACTAACTAGACATGCTAAAGGTGCTCAAACTCTACAGGGCAGTGGATGCAGCTGGTGCAGACAAATTCAGACCACTCTGGCACATAACAAGAGGCAAGTCCTCTCCTGCACAGCTTTACCGTGTCCAGCTGTGCTGTTCTCTGCTACCCTCACCAGCAACTACCCCTCTGTGTTAACCATGTCTCTCAGAAAGAGCTAGACCCTACCTTGGAACAGTTATGTTGTATGCTACATTTATGAGAATCATAGAATAGTTTTGTTTCAAAGAGACCTTTATGATCACCGAGTCCAGCCATTAACCCAGCACTGCCAGGTCAC
>VWZY01012420.1:62472-78456 GCA_013399075.1 Chloroceryle aenea
GAATGCGGTTGGAACGGGGGAGGGTGGTAAATGGGCAAAAGTAATTCAGGAAGAAACAAAAGCCTTGCTACAGCATCGTGACAATTTAGGGCACCCCAAAGGCACCATCCAGTCACAGTCCTGATACTTGCTTCCTCCACCACCTCAGCAGCAATGGCTAGGCACAGAACAGAACACTTCTTTCCTTTGCTTTTTTCCCCCCCTTTGGCCTGCCAGCAGCTGCTCTGGAGTACATTTTTGTAAGCTGTCCACTGTAGCAAAGCTGCAGGCAACCTGCTCCAACAGGACTGCCTGGCTGGGGACAGAGGAACATGTCAGAAACGTCACTAAAAGTGACCTCTCCAGGTGATTCCATCACAAGACCCGCTGATTGCCTCAAATGAAACAAAAGCAGCTCTGAGGCAGGCAGCTGCTGGGCCCACGCCAGCAGCAACTCCTGCACCACTCCAACAGGAATGACAAAGGAAAGTATATTACAGGGCTTTGCAAGGTGTTAATTGAGGTTCTGCACATTTCAACCTTTCCCAGATCCCAGGCCAGGAAGGAGAAAACTCCTCTGGTCTGCATTATTAGGGGAGACAATAACTCTCCATGTAGAAACCAAAACACTTCTTGTTCTTCGTGGGGAGAAAGGGGAGCCATTAATCCAGCTGAAAGAAATCACAGTCATTACTAAGGAAAATTACAAGATCTTTCACTTTAAAATACTTAATAAATAACTATTTGCCTGACTGTTTACTGGGATGCTATTCACACATTGTAATCCAGGAATAAACATGAAAATAAGTATATTGTCAGCAATAAAACAAGTAGCCTTGTGTCTCGCCCGCTCGCAGCCCTGTAATTCACACACAAAACCACGGGCTCTCATCGCCTGCCTGTAAAGCCTCCATTATACTGCTGTGCTATTAAATTACATAATAACACTTTCAAAATACACAACAGTTATTAACATTTTGGCCCACGATGGAGCCTGGTAGCACAGACGATGCTACTGTACAAGGTGCTGTGCAATTAAAGTGGAAAGGTCTTCCATATTCCAGTTATTTTAAGGAAAATGTGCCAGAAACTAGAGCACTTTTCTCCCGTGTTGTTCTTACGCCAGGGGCAGTTACCCGTTGGGAAGAGGAGGGTCCCAGTCCCTCACATCTTCCCACTGCTGCTACCATGGCACAGCACAACACCCACACCCCGGGACTCACTCCAGTGTGTCAGGAAAGGCCCAGCTCAGCAGCGAGGTGCCCTGCAAGCCCTTACACAGGAGTGTCAGCAGAGCCACATCCTGGCAAGGAGGGGAAAAGGAGGCAAAGCCTCAGGGGAAGCAGGGACAGACAAACAGCCACACCAAGAAGGCTGTTGGGCTTCTGTCCATACTCACAAAAACATAGATTTGTTTTGGGTGGAACAGACCTTTAAGATCAAGTCCAACCGTTACCCCAGCACTGTCAGGGCACCACTAACCCCTGTCCCTCAGCACCACAGCTCCACAGCTTTGAAAACCCTACAGAGATGATGATGACTCCACCACTGCTCTGGGCAGCCCAGGACAGACTTCACAACCCTTGTAGGGAAGTAATTTTTCCTCTGGTCCAATCTAAACCTCCCCTGGTACAACTTGAGATCATTTCCTCCTGTCATGTCTCTTGCTCCTTGGGAGAACAGACCAACAAGAAGACAGTTGAGATCCTGAGTCTCGGCAGCACAAAGGGACCATCTCCCCTGATCTCCATGATGAAAACAGGAGAGCAAGAATGGAAGCTCTGGAAAATGCCAGCTCTTCACCTCTCATGCTCAGGACACACAGTCCTCACTGGAGGAACCTGCCCCAGTTTAGACCTGACACAGTTACAAAAATTTCCACATGATCTTAATGTTTTTAGCTCTGGGGAATCACAGACCAAGGCAGGGAAAAAAATGAGGCTAATTATCCTTTTTTCAATATTCCCCATCTGTGTCTAGCCTCATTAACTAGCCCTCCAACCCTCTGGAAGGATCACCTGAGGAGCAAGCAATATTCATCCACAGGTTTTACTAAAAAAAAACCAAACAAACAACTAAACAACTATTTCAAGAGAAATATTTTGTCTGAATATTCTTTTGGTGGACTCTTATGCTTGAGCTGCCATGTGCTGCCCCATCCCTGGCACCATTGCAGGTGAGGTTGGCCCAGGCTCTGAGCAACCTGCTCTAGTTGCAGATGTCCCTGCTCCCTGCAGGAGGGTAAGACCTTGAAAGGTCTCTGTCAACCCAAACCATTCCATGATTTGATGTTCAGCATGTTCCAGGAGAGAATCAAGTCCTTACACACCAAACCTACAGGCCACATCTGCCTGCACACTGGGTGTTTATTATATGCTGGATTATCTGGTGTAAAGCAAACAGAGCTAAAACTAATATGTCCCCATCACTTTCCTAACTCCAAAATAAAACATTTGTTTTCTCCCTTTCAGAAAAAAACCCAGCATTCTCTAAGCCTTATTCTTCAAACCAGGTGGGAAAAGCTGTTCCCTGGGAAACTGAGCCTGTTCCCTGAAGCAAAGAGACAAGACCAGACTGGAGCGACTGATAATTTTGCAGGCTGCCTATCTGCACAGAAGCTGCTGGCTGGTTTCTAAAGAGAAACCAATGTGATCAGAACTCTCCTGGAGTCAGGCAAGGGCCAAGCTGCCTGCCTGGTGCCGCTCCTCACGGCAGGTGCGTGCTGCTCCCCAAGCAGTCAGCCCAGGCTGCAGTGCAAACCAATTCATCTGAAAACAAGCAGAGGTGAATGGTATTTTAACATCAATAATGCATAAAAAGTGCTTTTTGACATCCGTGTCCTAACCTTTTAAGCCTTGAAGGAAATGACCAATTTTCCATCACCTCCTGTATGACAAAGACTCTGTGACATATGTAAAGAAAAGTGTATGGACACGCTGCCACCCGAGATGCTGACCAAGCTCTCAGGTCCTTTTTGGGCTTCTGCTTGCTACTTCTGTAAGAAACCCAAAGGGAAGTAGCACTTCGGTTACCAAGCGCCCACTGGGGCTTGCAATAGGTAGAGCACATCAAACAGCTCTCTGGAGTAGCTGACCCACAACCAAGGCATGAGGCTTCACCCCCCTGTTGACTGGAGCTTTCTCCACCCCACTTGTAAGTACGCCCAAGCACTAGGTCTCTGCTTGCTTCTTTGAATAACAGCTCATGAATTCAAGACATGGACCAGATGGAGCAGGGCCAGAGGAGCCCCAGGAATGCTGGGAGGGCTGGAACCCCTCTGCTGGGAGGCCAGGCTGGCAGAGTCGGGGGTGTTCAGCCTGCACAAGAGAAGGATCTGNCCTTGCCCAGCCCCAAATCTCAACAAGTAGTTTGCATTTTGGTCTCTGAGGCGTCCCATCTCCCAAAACAATTATCTTCAAATTATGGAACACACCTCTGACTTGAGCTATCCAGGTTAACAGATGCAGCTGTACATGTGAGTGTGACAGTTCCATGTCCCTACTAACCACGGCTTGAAGCACGCTGAAAGCAAGATGGACCCCTGAAAGCCCACAGCTCCTGCAAAGCAGCACAGTGTTCCTGTTCCAGATCTCTTCTTTTTACTGTAAGGGTGACAGAGCCCTGGAACAGGCTGCCCAGGGGGGTCGTGGAGTCTCCTTCACTGGAGACATTCAAAACCCGCCTGGACATGTTCCTATGTGATGTACTCTAGGTGGCCCTGCTCTGGCAGGGGGGGTTGGACTAGATGATCTTTCGAGGTCCCTTCCAACCCCTAGGATTCTGTGATTCTGTGTGATTTTCCTACTGAAGGAAGGGGTATCACAGGTCTTAAGAGCCAGGCGTTCAAAATTCACTTACAGCTCTGAATGCTGGACACAAAGATGATGCTGATCACACCAGGAGCTGACACACACTGCAAAAGTCGAAGCATCCCCATGGGGAAAAAGCCAGGCTGAGCCTGACTCGGTTTGTAAGGTGTTAATGAGATAGTAAAGGCAGAGAAGGGCTTTGCCTTCCCTCCGGGCTGACACAGAAACCCTCCTGCTTCAGAATCTTAGCTACAAAAAAAACCCCAAACAAATAATAATAATAAAAAAATTCCATCTCAAGCTGCAATTTCTGGCAGGGGAAACCCCAGGCCCAAGGGCTGCAGAGCAGGCTCTGCCAGCATCTCACCAGACATCAAAAGTATCTTTCTGAGCCTGGAGCTGTCAGGAGTGAGGCAGAGGCTTGGAAGCAAATGAAACAGGGCAAGCAGCAAAATGCTGGGTCTGGATGTGAGGCTCCTGTGATGAAAGCATGAAGAGAAGGACAAAAGACCCTTTTAAAGCAGAAAAAATCAAACCATAAATACAATAGGTCACTAAGCGCCTTGTCTGTCCTGGCTTTTAAAAGTCAGGATATTGTCTGAGAGTCAGGTAGAGAAACATTGTCTCCTCCCTTACCTACTAGGGAAGGGTGGGTTTTTTTCTGAATTATTTCCGCACTAACTACACACAAAACAGGCGGAAAACACTTGGAAGATCCTGAAGACAGGAGAACAGAGCTGGTCATCCAGCTCCCAGAGCTAATGCAGCACCTGAATACCACAGGTTTGGAAGCCCTAGAAATGTTAACCTGGAGGTCAAGCCATCATTTCAGAGATGCTCTGAGACTCCTCCCACCTTTGAAGATCCCAGCTGAGCCCTCATCATCTTCACACTGATTACCAACAAAAACGTACAAACAAAACCAGAGCACACCCATGATTTCCCTAAAAGCATCAGGCTGTGTCAGAGGCTTTAAGATGACTTTCAGGCGGACACCTGCTCAGTCACTTTGGGATTTTCAAAAGCACGGTAAGATCAAGGCAGAGGACAGGAATGGGCCAGATAACGCACCAGGCAAAGCTGGAACTGCTGTGTCACACTTTGCAAGTCACAGCCCTCCGTGCTTCCGTTCCCTGTCTGAGCAGAAGCCTCATCTGCACACCTACTAATGAAACTCCTGAACAGTTGACATTTGTTAGGCTGTTCCCTTCTCAAAGGACATTAAAGGAACCCTAACGGGATTTATTTTAGAAGCAAGCGCTCTGGCTTAGAACTCTGGCTACATTTGTCATGCTGCTTATAAAATTTTAATTTCTGCAGCTGCCTTTGAGAAAGGCAAATGCCTGGTGAGTCAACCAGCACACAGAGTAGCTCCTGCATCATGACCTCATCTCTGGGTCACCGTTGTGCCAGTCAGCATCATACGGCTTGGGATTCCCCAAGGACGTTCTGTAGCATCAGGGAATGGATACAGGCAGAGGAAAGGTTATCAAAATGTGCCCCCAGGACCCTCTTTTTCTTTAGCATCTTTTCAAAGGTAACATTTTCACTTACTGGCTTAAAAAAAATAATTAAAAAAAAAAATCAAACCATAAATAAATCAATAGCTGTTTTTTAAATTGAAAAAAGGCCAATATAAACCATGGATAACTGCAGCATGCTCTGACCTCTAACAGCACAAGGACAGGAACAGGCTGCTGCCTACACTCCATTCTGCCAAGATCAGCATTTTTGATGCTTGTTTGGAGAAAAGCAACCAGTCTTTTTAGATGGCCACCTCTAAACAGCGGCCACATCAATATTCCAATGTAATTTGCAGTGGTTTGATTTGTCTTATGGTCCCAAGATATAGAATCATAGAAACATTTTGGTTGGAAGAGACCTTTAAGATCATTAAATCCATCCCCTGCTCAGCTTAAATTTCTGGAAAAGTCTCAAAAGCCCAGGTTTTGTCACCGTGCACACCCTGTGAAGAAGTGGTATGTCACCAGAAAGTGGCTACAATACATTTGCCTAGGACCCCCTAGCCCAGGAGGGCTGAGGATGAAACCCTGGGAACATCTAGCATCCCTGGTCACCAGCATGAAACCAATGTCCTCAGGGAGGCTGGACTTCAAAGGGGCTTTTCAAGGGGCTACCAGATTTCATTTGTCTTATTTTTCCTGATACCTACTTGCTGCTGTAGCTGGAGCTGCTGCAAAGAGCACACCAGCCAGTGGTTTCTTCCTCTGCCCCTATTAGTTAAGTTCATTATTTTCCATTATCTAATCAGACAAATACCTGTCTACCTCATCTGGTGGAAGCTGTGTCACTTGCTGTCCACCCAGAAAAAATACAGAGCTTTCCAAATAGAAGCCCTGAGGACACAGATTCTTTCTTCTCATATCCATAAGCAATGTACCAAAGACCCTTGTGAAAAAAGCACATATGGAACGCGTCACACACATCAGCCTTGATCTGACACGTACCACACGACCTGTGACCTCCATCAGAGATGCACACCCAAACTACTGATCTTTCTCCTGCTTTTAAAAGCCACCATCCTTCGCTCAGCACTGCGCAAAACCCCGGGAGCACAAAACAAATGCCCGAGATTCACACCCAGGGAGAGGTGTGAGCGCTGCCGACCCTGTGCTGTCAGTCACCCGCTGAGCTGCCTGGCAAGCATCACCAGGTAAGGAGAGAGTTAATAGTAGATGTTCTTCTCAGCGCTAATTAGCCCAACACATCTGACTGAGCCACGCTGAGACCACAGGGCAAGGACACAGATAGACAATTACACGTTATTAAAATTGCTCTCTGTGCCAGCTCTAAACCTTGAGACTCGTGGGAGGGGATTCTCTGCTCTTTTTTTCCCCTTCCCCTTGAAATACATTAACTCCATCAGCTTCGACATTCTCCCCACTCCTGCTCAACACTTGCCAGTAAAAAGCAGAAGCAGCAGCTATTTCTCAGTCAGCTACCTTTAGTGCCTTCACTTCATAAATAGGTGGCAGTCTCCCAAACTCCTTGACTTAAGCCTCCTTTGTTTCCCGATTTTATCACACTTGGCTGGTCTCAGTTCTCACGTAAGGAGCAGAGAGGACATCACAGCCACTGAGGAAGAAATCAGAGGCTGAACAAGGACTTTGGAAAACTTGGGTTGTTCTCAGACATCTGATCTGCTTCTCCTGCAGCCACTTCCACCTGCTCTCTCCTGAACAAGACTGGGATTAAGGGGCTGACGCTCTGGAAGAGGACAGCAAATCCGGGGTTAGTGAGCAGCCTAGGACACAGGTATCTGTTCAACGGCCACACAGATGAGCTAAGATTAAAAACAAAAACGGTATTTCAGTAACGAGAGGCGGCATCAAGAAATTCTCAAGAAGGACAAGTGCAGAGAATGGAATTAGAACCTCAGCTCTGCTGTGCCAAGGTCAGTACTTCTCCTGGACATGAGGGAATGGATCAGTCCTTAACCAGCTCCGCAATGCTCTTCTGAGAGGGTCACCAAGGTGAGGAGTCCAGAAGCCCAGCTAACACCACAGGCTGGGCCCAGAACTCACCACTCCACTGAACCAGGCCTAAGGTTAAGGGTATGTTAACCCTGATGACTTCATGGGACACCAAAAAAAAGCAGCTTTGGCCATGGACTGTAGCCCTGCCTTCACAGTACCCCATCATCAACAGCACTCTTGTACAAAGGAGATCTGTGCTATTGCATGAGAAAGAGCTTTTATCTGCCCAGCAAGCCTCCTGACAGGAACCTGCCTGCAGGCACCTCACTTCACCTTTGCTTCTCCTGCTCAAAAGGTCATGAATTTCACCCCAAACTTAATGTCCTTAAGTCCCAGCTTAAGAACAATCTCCTCTGAATAACTTTTTTTTTCCTGAATCCTTAAGGGAGGATGAAAACCTGTGAAGCAGCAAGCTGAATAGGTTTTTTTTTCCAGGCACATCCTAGCTGACAACAATCAGCAACAGATTAAAATGAGGTTCTCTTTCACCCCACTGTGGCAGATAAAACATCAGCCTCGATGGATATAAACCCCATCAATTACTACAAGGATTTCAGTTTATAACTATTTTGTTATTAATCGGATACTTTATGGACCTCTTTAAAGCTTTGTAGTGGAGTCACCATCTCCGGAAGGAATTAAATGTGGGATTAGATGTGGTGCTGAGGGACATGGTTTAGTGGTGACCTGGCAGTGCTGGGGGAACAGTTCGACTTGATAATTTGAAAGGTTTTCTCCAAACTAAGTGCTTCTATGATTTTGCTTTTAAGATGCAACAGCCCCACTATGAACCATCATCTTGCCTACCACAGAATCCAGGCTGCCTCTCAACTCTGCTCAGCACACATACCCAGCACAACTTGTTTCCTCGCAGCACGGTGGACGCACAAATCAAAGCAGACACATTGCAGCAGACCAGAGGCTACTCCAAGTCACAAACCCAGTCTCCTACCCGAGTCAACAGCAGGGAGCCCTAATCCAAAGATGGAGTTCATGTCTCACATATAACACCCCAGACAAATTTTTCTGACATGAGTTTGCCCAGTTCCTTCTACAAAATTGTGTGAACTTCTAAGTATTCATTAAATCTAGCTGCAAGCCCCCTGCTCAGCATGACACTGCTGATTGCCCAGTATGTTTGGCACATAGCCCTTCCTGGTTTGATTGGTACATGCCACGCGTGAGTGAAGCTTGGACCCCTGGGTGTCCTGAGCTAGGAGATCCAGGAGCCCCGGTGTTATCAACTCCGACACACCACAGTTTTCATCTTCCCAAACTGGGAGTAATGACAGTTTTTTTAGAATGTGCTTTGAGGTTCATGGACAGAAAGTTCTGTAGAAAAGCTGAGGATTTTCTCTCCTTACATCTGCAAAGCCTTCAAGGACTTCAATCACATCAGAGAGCTTTCAGCTCCTTTGTATATACCTCTGGACTAAACGCCTTATTAAAACCCACCTAAAAGCAGTCTAGAAAAGCAAACAATACCCATGGAATTGGGTCGTCCTCTGTCCCTGGAGCAAGAAAAAACAAAAAAGACCACTATAAATCAGGTGATTTTCACAGTCGTGAACTGAAGCCGAGAGCTCTGCCAGTGAGAGCCCAGCACCAGACGTGCTGTCCCAGCAAACACTGGTGTTCCAGTATTGAGGTTCAAAGCAATGGTGAGCTTTAATCGGGCAAACACCAAAGAATACATTCAGAAGCAGACTGAATTAATCAGCAAACAGGCATTCAAGAAGCAGCTAAAAATTACTGAGCTCAACCTGAAAAGCTGAGCTTCAAACTCAGCAAAATCTCACCCATCTGCTCAGCCTTCAAATATGAAAGTAATCAAAGTGTTTACAGGACAAACACTCATCTGTTGTGCAAGGGGCACAGCAAACCCCTGGCTCCCTGGTTGTAAATGCTTCAGGTTCAGGGCTCTGTGGTCTGGCAATTATCTGACACGGCCGTAAGAATGATGCCTTCAGCACTCATCAGCTGCTCAGCAGGAGGAAGACACGCAGCGTGCAAGAAGAACCGGCTGGATCTTTGCACTCGCTTATCCCAGCATCTCAACAGCAGCAGGGAGCTCACCCTGCAGACATGGAGGGGAGATCTTGAAACATTTCTCCGTGGCTCCAGGCCCAGCGTGCTGCCAGCAGCCATGCAGCTTGCACGACAATCCTGGCCCCAGATGTGGCGAGAAGCCAGGAATTACATCACAGGGACACCTGCCAGACACACAAGAGTGCTGGAAGAAACAGGTTCAGAGCATGCAAGAGCAGAGAAGGTGCTTGAGGAAAAAGCTCAGGGGATAGTGCAAAGTCTAATCACAAGTCCCACAGGGTCAGGAGCAGAAGCAGTGTGGGCAGCAGGTTAAGGGAGGGGATCCTTCACCTCTGCTCCCAGGGCTCTGGGGAGACCTCCCCCCTGCAGTGCTGGGTCCAGATCTGGAGTCCTCAGCACAGCAGAGACAGGGATCTGGTGGAGAGGGGCCAGAGGAGCCCCAGCANTCTGAGCACCCTGCTCTAGTTGCAGGTCTAGGATGACCTTTAAAGATCCCTTCTCACCCAAACCATTCCATGATTCTTCAAACTGTCTCCAAGAAGTTTTCTATTTGCTACCTCCCAGCAGTGCAGACTGGGCAGGAAGGGACCACAGTGCAGAGGTCTGAGGCCACATCCCAGCCTACTGGGGGTGTTCTGGGTCTCAAAAACTGGCACTCCTGGAAGACACAGACGTGAGAAAATACAGGGAGCTGTGACAGTTACACCTTGCCAGATTTCAGGAAAAGACCAGGGCTCTCCTCAGTGACAGATGGAGAGTGGAGCCTGACGATGGCTTTGCTTTGGCTGCTTCTTCCACGCACACAGGGAAATGGCCACGGCTTTGCCTGCACAATGCTGTTGATATAGNAAATGGCCACGGCTTTGCCAGCACAATGCTGTTGATATAGCATGGCAACTCTGCAGTACCAGGAAAACATTCCCACCAGAATAACCACTTGAGTGTGTACAGCTTTGGATTTAAACCACACGAAGGAAGCCCATATGTAAAGAAATAAGAAGCTTCTTGTTTTTAGTCCTCGGAATGTAGCAGCATCCACCACAGGCTTCCCATTCCCGAGACCGTTTTACTCCTCTCCACTTTGTTTTGCATCCTACACCCCAACTGAAGGTACCCAGAAGATGTTTCAAACTAACACCTCCTCCCACTAGCTTTTACTGACCCAGCTGTGCTCTTCCCTCCCCAGTTGTCACGCTGGCTGGGATGGACACCGTGGGGCTGGGCCAGCTCCAGGTAAGTGAGCTGCATTCTGCTGCAGTCCTGGATGGACACAAAGTTGACTTCCATGGACGGAGCAGGGCAGAACCACTTTGACACACTGAGCACAGCAGCAGTATAAAGAAAGCCAAGGGGCAAAATCATTGGAGTGCCAAAGAGAAAACAAGCCTCATCACACGGTGATTACAGCACAGCCCCTGGCGCTGGGGATGCGATTCCCTGTCAACGCAACCGCACGTCCTGCCTCGCGAGGCAAGTCCATAGAGCACAGACTTCAAAGGAGCTTCAGCCTCCTCTGCTAGTGAGAAACGACTTGAACTTCCATTTAGATGTTGAACTGCCTTTGCAAATCACTCCCGCTGCCCGCAATTACAGCCATTTGGGTGACAGTCCCCTGCTGCTCCTCATCTATTTAACACCAGGGAGGAATGAAAAGCAGACAGAAAAGGCACAACTGGAAACCACAGAAATGGGTTAAAGACTGTTTCTAGTTCCAGGATTCAACAGCTTTGGTTTTACAGGTAATATTACATAGTATGTTTTATAAAATTAAAAGCCACTACATTTAATTCTGTATTTGGCAATTTGTAATGCTCTGAATTCAGCATTAGCAACTGATACAAGCCCAGACTGATCAAAATGGACATGAAATGCAACAGTGACCTAGAGAGGAGCTTAAAGAGGAAGGTCTTTTACTATTTCAGTATAGTCCTGTAGCTGGGCACATCTTTCAAGAGACTTCTGCTACTCCAATCATGCAAGAGAGATTACACCATCTTCTTACAGGAGAAAAGAAATTGTTCTGCAACATGAGATCAGGGCTCAATGATCTTCTGTTAAAAGCTTCACTGAGCAGACTGTCGAAATTTGTGCCCTGAATCTATCAGTGCTTAAATACTGATCTAAATTCTCCTCAAGCTTTCAACAGATCAACACTCAGAAGTAGCCTGGAACCATTTAGAATGGAAAGCAACAGAGCCAGCACTCTCATTTCAGTTCTTCCAGCCCAGAAACCCACACGCACAACTACCACCCTGTGTTTGCCTTTGTAAGCAACAACTTGCAGGCTGCTTCCCCAGGCAAGGAAGTCAGCGTTCGGTACTCAGAGCGTTTGCAGATCTTCGGGTCGGGCACAGACAACCTCCTGCCATTCTGAAGGAAAAGCAGCCCTCTGGCCCTCACCTACTGAGGCTACAAGAAAGCACCAGTAGCTGTAAGCAGCAATAACTCCTTCCATCCAACCCACAGCTAACAGTGTCACGCATTACAGATACAAGACACAGTGAACAACACAAAAGCTCTGGCTTCAAGTATCACAAAAACCAAGGAGGGTGGGGGTAGCAAAAGACATTGAAGGATTCTTCTGTTATCAAAGAGCTAAAGAAAGCAGGCTGTTGAAGCCCTGGCACCAATAGAAGACACTCCTCCAGACCTCGCTGCAAGCTTTCTGTGGCTGGCTCTATAAGCTGTTGATACAACGGCTGATGTAAACAACAGTAAAATACACCAGCCTTGGTGGTTTCCAAAATTACAGTCTCGTTGACCACCTTCAGCCTACTGGATCAAAAATTAGTAGAAACTTGTATCGATTCTTTTTGCAGCTCCCAAGGGAAACAGTAGCGAGCAGTACCAAGGATGCTAGAAAAGCGACTGGTGCAGAAAAATGTGCCTTGAGCTAACTTGGAAACTTTGTTACAGCTTTAAAAAAAACTACGATAAGGTACTGATGTCAAAAGCACAAACACAGCGTCTTAGGAGCCCCAGACAAGTTCTGTTCACGTCAGACAAGCCACATTTTGAAGGACAGAGAAAGTTTCCCCAACCCCTCCAGTAAAAGCAAGAGCAGCACTGGTCAAGCTGCTTTGTAACCACCAGGCAAAAACTGACAGTGTCAGAACCAGACCAATACCCGAGCAATTCTGTGCTTAAATCAGAATTATCTGGGGCTTCTCTTCATAGGGACAGGTCAACAAGAAGCTTCAAGGCAGATGTTTTTACTAGCCAGCTACTTTAAAGGGTTTGATACCACACAGAAAAATAACACTAAAATCTTCCTCTCCACGAGGGGAAGACTCTGAAGTAAGCCTACAAAAACAAAACCAAAAATCACACCCTCGGAAAAAGCTGCTCAAAAACTGCTCATGGCCTTTGCTCTGGTGAATGAAGGGTATTCCTACCGCTCGGGCTGGGCAGAGAAACAGGGAAGTCCCTCCTGCGACTCACGGCTCTCCTCAGTTTTTTCAAACAGCTCAGGCAGCAGAGCTGCAGAAAAAAAACAGAGCTGCAGAAGGCCCCGCTCTCGGCTTCTCCTCCCGATGAGGCAGCGTGGGTGTTCCTGCTGGGAGCTGCTGCCCTCTGCTGTCACACTGAACAGAGGCAAAATCCTCGGCTGACAAAACCACGTTTACAGTTACACATAAAAATCCCCACGGGGTAATCATCACAAGGTCACCGTGCGTCCAGGTTTCAGGGAGTTCACTCAGTTCTGCTCTTATGCGTTTAGAGGACGCCTGCCCCTTTTTGCAGCGCACCCTTCGAAGCCAACCACAGCCTAAAGGAGGAGTTCACCCTGCCCTCGCCTCCAAGCAGCTGTTTCCGAGGTCAGAGCACTCTGCTGTTTCCAGCAAAACACCTCTTGCTGTTTGCAGATCTTTGTAGCAGACTGGGAACATCCCCAGGGAGAGCACCAGCAAATATCCCACCCCCAGCACAGGGCTCGGGCTCCACTGAGGGAACAAAACGCATCAAAGTCATCGCTGTGGGGCATCCAGGGCTCTCCTCATCTCACCCCTCACAGCGGCAGTGCCACCGGGAAGCTTTGCCAACCACCTCAGCTGCTGCCCAGATAAGGAAGACCAAGGGAATTTACAGGTGGATGCTAAAGCTGAGCAAAGACTGACATCTGCATGTAAGGGTGCTCTGCAGCCCTCAGGCAGAGAAGTCTTGGCCCCATCTTCCTGGAGGTCTGTGGGTGTGTGCTCACAATCAAAAAGAAGCACACAGGAAAGGAACCTAGCGAGGTTCCCAGCACAGTGCCAGTCTGCCAGCAGCACCCAGCCTGCTCTGAGCCCGCAGGACACGCGTCACACTGCCCAACTCACCTGACTTCCTCACCAGCGAAGTCAAACACTTTGGTGATTGTCACTTTCCCTGAATCTTTTGGCTTCTCAGACTCTTTTGGTTTCTCCTGAAGCTTGTTCCCACTCTTCTTTTCTTCAGCCTACAAAATAAACAGAGTAGAAAGCAAAACAATGCATTTGTGGAGCCAAGCCATATCAATAGCCTGAGGACCCAATGCAGACCTCAGGTAGCACTTGAATTTAGGCTGCCTGGTCAGAGCACGCCACCCGTGGACAAGGAAAAGGAAACAAATGCCCCTGTTACCAGCAGGAAATTCCCCACTTTGGTTCCAGGCCCTCAGGAGCTCAAGGATCAAAAAGGATCCAAAACAAGAAGTGAAGCTGTAATTAAATGTAGGAAGGAGCAAGAACATGCTGCTGTGGTTTACGAAGCAAGCAAAAGCCCAAAGACTCAGCTCTCCCAAACCAAGCACTGCCAGGCAGTAAAGCTGCCAGCGTGATTTACACAGAAATATGTTCACTTCTCACTTAATCTAGAAGCACAAACCCCATCAGCAGGAAAAGCAAGGCTGGTCTTCACCAAGAACCCTGAAGATAAGAAGCTACTTGTCAATAGCAAGTCTTTAATTTGAGAGGGAAATATCTTTATTAAGTAATTAATATTAAGCCTCTTAACTTACTCAGTCACAACTACAGCTTTTAACAGCATACATAAAACAACCCAACACACCAAAGCCTCAGACCCTGTAAATAATCAAAACAATTCCCCAGATTCTGGCTCTAATGCAGCCACACACCACAAAGGTCTCCAAGCAGACAACTGAAGCCCAAATTAAGAAGTTCATGGACAGAACAGAGGAGCTGCATCTCTCCAGTGGTTACTTTAGGCTATGAAGGAACTTCCAAAGCCCACTCAGATTTTAGCAAGTTGCCCATAAAAGCAGAATTGCTCCAAAGGCAACTTTCCCTCTCTCCTCATTTCACCTGTAACCATCTCAGCTGCTCAGCCCGTAAACACTGAGGTGGAGAGGCACAGGAAGGTTCTGATGAAAGGACCCTCCTTATAAAAGTTGCAAGCAAAGATTAAACTGCTCTTGTTCTGCAGCCTCACAGCCGCTGCAGAACGAAGCTCCACGCAGTGGATCACTAACTAGCTGATCACAGAGAATTCTCTCCGCAGAACCCCCTGCAGACAGAGCGCCAGAGCTCGCGGGCGGGGTTTACAAAGCAAACAAAAAACAGATCCACTCGTGGCATCTTCCAGACCTCCTTGCTGGGTGGGGACAGAACCCAAGGCACAGGGGTGTCTCCTCTGCTTCCTCTCCCCCCGCCCCCCAAAAAAACCCAAACTACACACAGTCTCCTTATTTCTCCTGAGCATAGGGAAAGGCCAAACCTCAGGGGAAAGCTGTGCCCACGAGTACAGCTCAGACTGAACCTCCCCACGCTGCTCCTGCATCACGTGGAGCAGGAAGAGAAGCCAACAGGGCACTGGGGGACGTTCTGAGACACTGACAAGCAGCTCCAAAAGCAGCACTGCCAGAACACAGACATCCCTGGCTGGAACAAAACCAGCAGCTTCCAGTTTGCCTTGTGGTGAGACTCCAGGCTTACAAAGCAGATGGGGCAGGGGTAAACCCAGCCTCTTCCCATCTCTAACTGACATCCAGCACCACCTAGAACCAATGCTGGGTGCTCTAGACCTTCAGGCCCTTCCCACACCCACTGGCTGCAGGCCCGAGCCCCCGTTACCTTCTTAGCTTGCGTCACTTGTGTGGCAGCCCCTGCCTTGGGCTTCTCTCCCACATCACTAAGGAAACGGGCCCAGAGAGCATCCTCTTTCTTTTTTTCTTCTTCTTCTCTGTTTCTTTCCACCTGCTCTATGTTATCCTCTTCCTCTTCATTCTGCTGAGCCTTTTCTTCCTCTTTCTCATCTAGCTCTAGCAAGAGACCGCCTTTCTTCCTCTTCCTGAAAGCAGATGCCAAAAAAAGAACAATATATACACTGAGGTCATGCCACACTATTCCAGAGCTGAACTGTGAGCATGGGTGAAGCAACTTATTCTCCCCAAGACATCCTACCTGGGAGACTTCCCTTCATCTTGGGGGTGAAGCTACTTAATTAACAGCTGCTGCTGCTCAGAAAGCACAGCCAGCCTGAAGCAGGTGGTGCCCTGATGTGTGCACGGGGACCTCTGAGCATGGAACGGACCCGGGGATGCTGCAAGAACCGAGACCCTGGGCTGGGCAAGAACCACCCTTAAATAAACTTCAATAAAATACATGCACTGGGGGGGTTCTCTCACGGGAAGCGCTGCGCACTTCAAAAGGCTTCATTCAAAGCAACGGAAC
>VWZY01012421.1:0-10379 GCA_013399075.1 Chloroceryle aenea
TCTCCCAGGCAACCGGTGACAGGACAAAGGGGCATGGCCCAAAGCTGTGCCAAGGGAGGTTTAGGTTGGATATCAGGAAGCACTTCTTCATGGAAAGGGTGATTAGACACTGGAATGGACTGCCCAGGGAGGTGGTAGAATCGCCATCCCTGGATGTGGAAAGACTGGATGTGGTCCTTAGTGACATGGTCTAGCTGATGCCATGGTGTTGGGTCACAGGTTGGACTTGAGGAGGAGCTCTATTCCAGCCTCAGAAATTCTGTGATGAGTTTGAACAAACAGTTGATAAGAATCCAGACTATAATCCAAATAACTGCTAGGAGAAAGACCTCCTGCAGCAGTCTGTTGCAGATAGCATTCTCAAGACCCTGGACATACCTAGGAACCACTCCCTCCCACCATATTCAATAAAAGACTCAAGATAAAGCTCACATGTGATTTGGCACCTACAGGTACAGACCACTGTTGGCAAATCTGGGAGTCTTTTTACTTCTCAGTGATACTGCAGTAGTCTCCATGTTCTCCCATAACTGTGAACACATCAGCATGTCCTCACCTTGAGAACACTATGCGACACAGGAGTGCATCCTCAAAATTATTCAACTGAACATCTAGAGGCAATTCAAAGTCCTTTAGTATCATTATCAGCAAAGTGCTGTATCTTTTCTTCCCCTACACCAACCTGTCATGAAGGGGTCTGAAGACAGAGCTAACTCTTATACAGAGATACTAAATATGAAGCCTGAAGCTCTTTAGACCTGTAATCCCACTACAACCATGTATCTGACCACATCTGGCCTGTTGTGACATTTCTTCTAGATAGCAACAAGTGGATTTCTCTGGCAGCAATGAAGGGATTTATCTCTCATTACACCAGCTATAGTAGCTCCCAGACCAAAACCCAACAGTTTTGGCACAGCACACAGCATCAGGTGTGAGTCCATGTGGCACTACCTGGAAGGACAGACTATGCAATGGTGTCAAGCTCATCACAGGATCATACAATAACCTAAGTGCTGTCTTAAAGGGACCTATGAAGGTCTCTAAATCCAGATTAGATACTTAGAACTGCCAACACAAGTCAGCTGTGGCACTGCATAGCCAGGTCTGGAATCCTTCAAGGATGTTCTCAGTCCTGTCCTGATGCAATTCCCTTTGTTACTAGATCCCAAATTTTCAGACATTTATTGTATGCATTCATCAGCCCTTACACGATTGAGGTTATTTGGGAAATGGTGTAAGCCCCTGCGCTACAAGTCTGTGAGATGCCACAGCAAACCCTTCAGGTACATCCAGACTTTTTGCCTGGACTTGTCAACAAAAAGTTGTATTCACGGCAAACTGTACACAGCTTATGGACTCAGAAGCAGGTGCCTTCATGTTGCTAGTGCTGGTCTGAACACAAACTCCTCTGTCCCACATTCCTTTCATTAACCCTGGATATGCAAATTACTCAAGGCTGGTCTTCCAAGGGCAAATCGTACCTGCCTTGCAGATATGGGGCTAAATGTGGCCCATCATTTAAGCCAGCATAAGGGTGCATGGGTACAATTTAATTTTCTCCCTTCATCTCTTAAGAGATCTCTAGTGACCCACTTCTAGGTAAATGTCAAGAGATGGAAAACATGCAAAGGTTTAGAGAGGTACACAAAAGACTGTAGGAAGTCTCTGTGCCCCAGACTGCATATGTGGTAATCCCTCGAAGGACAGGAAGGAGATACACATGGATATACCCATTTTCCAAGTCTGTTGTCCCAGTCTTCTCTGTGGATGATGCAAAATATGTGGATTTTCTAAGAGCTGGAGTACACTGTGTGTTTCCAGTATGTAACATATTCCGCTCATGTGCCAGCAACTAAAGGCTTTGGGCCTCAGCTGTTCAAAGGTGCGTACTATGCAAACATACTCAAATCCTTCCTGGTAAGTAACAGAGGAATAGAGTGTTCAGGCCTAGACTGGTCTTACTCTAGAATATTTAAACAACTTTTCAGAGAAAATTATTGCCACTGGCATTAGGGAAGCATTCAAAAGTACAGCAATGCTAAAGTGAGCTACTGTCATGCTCTCAGTGCAATGACTGCAATGTGTCAAAACATCACTGTTAGAGTGCAATATATACAGTCTCTCCTCCCAATTACATGGTTTATAGTTTTTTCCTTCGTGTACTGATGAGACACAGCTAATCATCTCTCAAAAACTGCACACAATTTATATTGCACTATATATAATTATTAGCTATAGCAAAAACAAAGCAGTATAGAAAATGATGCAGACAAATACTGTTAATGTTGCAGCATAAGTGAATTAAAAATGGGATGTTTTCCTGTAAATGTGTAATTTCTGAAGCAGAATTTCCACGCCTTTTTTGGTCTCCTTTTTAAGAATAATCCATACAAAGCGGATGAAAGTGAAAACTCAGCAAATTCCAGCTTTAAAGCATCCTATAAATTGCTCCTTCTGGGAGTGTGACTGTTCTTTGTTCAGGAAAAAGAAATCTGAGTTCCAGCTGAGTAATTATTAATGCTCACTTGTCTGTGAGCAAGTAGCTCTTAATCAAGATGAACATTTACAGCCCCAATCCTGTTTGACAGCTACAGAGCAATGTGCTGCTCTTCCTTGCCCTTCCCTAAAGTCAGTGCAGAGTCAGCAGCATGATTTCAGTACTGATGAAGGTTAAGAAACTCCTTTCCTGAGTTTCATGGGTGGGTCAAACTCTGTGTTGGTGACAGAACAAGAAAATTTTGGCAGATGACTACATTCTTGGAAGGTGCCTCTAGCATCTCCAGGACCAAAGCTGCCATCTTAGAACATGATGGGCTTCTATCAGAAGAGATGGTCCCTGTCCCCTGGCCATCAAATGGACACCTGTTTGTCTCAATGACAAAGGGACATTATGCCTTTCCATCTTCTGCTGAGATCCCTGGACTACCTCTCTGTGGAAAAAGGTATCAGCAAAGTCTAGCTGGAAAGTCTGGGAGCATGACAGACAGACTCTCTTTGCATCAGCTCATGGGTCTGCTGCATCAGGAACCTGAAATTAACCAAGTTAAACATAGGCATGGGTGTAAACCCAAAGCAAAGCAAAGCATACCTCATCACAGGTTGTAAGGGAAAAGGAGCTACAGTCCAGCTAACAAAGTCTATCTCCATATTTGCCAAAGTTTCATCATGCTAAAAAAAAAAAAAAAATGAGTAAAAAGCAGACTACCTCTGGAATCAGTTAATTTATTTAAGACCCGTTTCTGTAATATTAGAGTCACAAGCTAATGCAACTGTTTCCCCTGCTAGGTATACGAGTGTGTCAGTCTCTTCACTATGATACATTTCCTACTGATGCACATGGACATCTACTCATAGAGCTCCCACTTCTGAGCACTTTAAGAGCGTATCCTCATATGACCTTTGGAAAGAGGACTATCTGTACTTCACAGGTGGGAAAGAGGAATAGACTGAAGTCATAAGACTTGCCCATAACTGTACCTGAAGTCAGTGGAAAAAAAATGGACGGTAAACTCAGATCACCTCTCCTCAGCCTAAGTGCTCTAACTGTGAAATATCCTCCTCCCACTGTAATTACAGAACACTTCAATACTAGTTATTATTTTAATAGAAATAATTTTGTCAAATCTACAGAAAATCTGATATAGAAATTTGCAGAAAATTAGAAAAAATAGTAAGATCAACTTCCTATGCTTTGTGATGCTTTAGTGTTGTTTTTTTTTCTGGGCACATATTATGGAAATAAGCCCTACACTTCTTCCTGCAGTGGGGGTTTGTTACCATTTGTAACATAGACCTAGAAACAGGAGAGATATCTGGTCATTCCACAGCTCATAAAGCTTGACTATGAGAAGCATCTGAGCTCCAAGCCATTTCATAACACAGGCTTACTCTTCCCTCCTCAGATTGATTTTCACTTGTCTCTGAATGCAGAGTTTGGATTGTGACTGACTTGAAACTCTACCAAGGAGTTACTGCAGAGGTTCCATCAGTTTTGGAGAGCCTGCGCAGGATTAAGTCAATGAGGATCATTAATTTTAACAACATGTACCAAGTCATGAAGCAGATAAAGCCATTTTCCAAGGACAGACTCTGCACATGCGAGTGACAGGCATGTATCTGCCACACATAGCTGAGGACAGGCATACCTGAAGTACCAGTTTTCAGTCTGACTTTTAACTGGAATGGGGCAAATCAGACTGGTACCTTGATCCTGTTTCAGAATAGGAATCACACAAATGTCTTCAGTGTAGTGCCCACTTACCTGTTCCATGCAGACCAATAGGGGCCACAAATTCATTTTCATCAAAGCACATCAATACTTCTCCCTAGCTTATGCTCTGTCAGTTCCCAGGGCAATGCTGGTTCCATTGACAGACAGGTTAGGTGACAGTACCACGTCCTTCTCATGCAGCTTCCAAGATCTACTCCATTAATGCTGTTTTCAGATGAAGTTAAAGACCAACACTAGGGAGTGCTCAGCACCCTCTAGAAATGACTCTGTGGAGTACAACTCAGACCAGCCCCAAGTCACATGCTTTTCAAAAATATCATGATACTCACCAGAAACCTGGTATTCCACTTACAACTGAGATAACTGGATCCTGCCCTTATTGTATTTTTAAGACATATTTTGAGCCATTCATACAGCCATTCATCACAGTCCCCAAAGTTCTCCATGTTCAACCATGGAGTAATTGCACATGGCAATCCTTCCATCTTCCCATCTCTCCTTGCACCTCATGTCAGCATTACGCTTTTTGACAGTTACAGGAGAAAACGATTTGTAAAGCGGGAACTGCACGTGAAGGACTGAGTATGTCAAGGAAAAGACGACATCTTTGCTGACTCTCATCTGCCCAAAGGAGCTCAGATGGGAAAACTGAAACACATCTAATATTAAGTTACTTAACCAGCATCTCACTCGATGCCCACTCAGGAGACATGCCTGAGTCTCCTGATAGCAATAAGACTCCTGCAGTATGAAAACCAGAATCACTGTGGAGTTACAAGTCTTTGATCTGGAAGTCTCCGGCCATGTGTGGAAATCCCTGGGAATTGTGTAGATGCTAGGAAATACGCATATTTTCAAGGCTAGCCTCTATAAGACTAAATCTTCCTCACAGTAAAAAGTGGGTTATTTAGGTTGCTCCTCCAGGAGGACACAACATTACCCCTCAGGACTAGGCTTCCTGCATTTGAAAAAATACAATTCTTCAACAAAGTATGTGACAAAACACCCAAATACTACACAGTTGTCTGTAGCTGAACATTTTCACGCAAGAAAATGAGGACTTATTTTGTAACTCAGGGAAGGAGAAGCTTGCTTTATGAGCAAATTCAATTTTCTTACGATCCAAAGTGGCAATTCTTTAAAATTCTTATTTAGGAGACCAGCAAAGTATTGCCAGGAAGAATTAGTTCTACCTACCATAAAAACATGTTTAAGCAGTTTATTTCAATTTAGTGATCTGACTAATGTGATGACTATTTTAACACTAAGGATGATAGTTGAAAGCATTTTAAAATTGTCCTTTTTATGCTTTGAATGGGTAAAATGGAGATTATGTTCCCCCTGCTATTTAAAAGAATTAAACAGCCTCCTAATTCAATGACTTGGAATCCCTGTGTCTTCATTCCTCTCAGTAGAATATATTTGCATAATAATAGTGGATAGTCAGAACAGCAATATATCAGAGTACACATGAACAATATTTTTTCCAGCCCATTTATCAGTGCCAGTATCTCAACATAACAAATACATAAACTCCCACTTAAACTTCAGCTTGCAAATCCTAGGTTTCTCATTTGCAACAGAATAGAAATCTTAGAAGGCCAACATATCTGATTTTCCTCTCTAGCTAAACAACATTCTGTTACCTCTCTGGCCCAGCATTTATACCATTTCATGAGGAACAATGCACTTAATACATTCTTTATCTCCCCTGTCATCTTTATATATGAGTTGATGGGGTTTTTTGACTGTGGACGTAAAGCAACATTTCTTCCCTTGATGATAACTGGCATCATTTGCTCAGGCAACTAATTGAAAGCAAAAATCAAACCAGTTTTATTTTTAAGGCCCTAATCCAATACAATGGCTCCAAATAATTCGGAGACCACTGCGTGCTCTCTATACATTTCCATAGCCTGTGAGATTAGCTGATTTATTCATGGCTACAGTCCTCAAACCCAGCATCTGGAAAACCCATGGATTTGCAATTAATTTCTGCTATACATATTTGAAAGACCTTATGTCTGCTGACCTCTTGGACACCATGCATGTCCCATCTGCTGCCTGCTCACTCATACATTTGTGTGAAAGGATGAAGAGGGAGTAATTTAGACTATAATTAACAGCTACCTTCTGTACCTTTTTTTTTTCATAAAATAAGCCCATTTCTCCTGTTTCTGTCTGGCAGAAGTCAGCTGGGATATTTGTGTTTTTAAAATGCAAAGATAAATCAGTCCAGTGGTCATACAAGGCACATACCTCTTGAAGCAAACTAAGGAGATTCTACTGAGGTATATCATCATGAGGGATGAAAGTACTACATAACAACAACTTTTTATTTGAATTAATGAAATTTTCTGATAGAAAAAAAATTTCTGATAGAAAATTAAATCTTAATTACCAATTATATTTTGATTTTTTTCTTGAATCATTATACAGAAGCCTACCACAGCAAGAATACTTGTAACCAGGGCTTTCCTGTTCCTATCTTAGCATGTCTTGACAAAATTTCACTGGAATAAGGGAGTACTTTCCTCAAACAAAGAACTTTCTCCATGACATAACTGCAGAGTCACCAGTTACCTGACAGCTGCCTTTGGCTGGCAGTCTTGTACCCAGCCTCCATGGAGAGAAAAAAGGACTCGTAAAAAGGAGGACAAGGCAGCTATTGGTGAGCACTAATGCAAGCTTAAGCTCAAAGTCCTTAAGGCATCAGGTGCTGCTGTTGCTAGTTGTTCTCAAAACCAAGAAATGTTCCCAATGCATTATCTGGACATTGGCATACATATCTTAGTCCTCTTCTAAAATTCCACCAAATCAGCATCAAATCATTCCTCTCCAGGGAGAAACAACATGTCCATTAGAGGCCACAAAATCTTCTTCCTCTTTTGGACAATGTCTGCTCCTTTTCATCTGGGACCGTATCATCCTTCGTATTTTCAAACGAGAGAGATGACTCCTCCCTGAAACACAGGCGCTGGCCTCAGCCGCACACGTTAGCGGAGGAGAGCCACAGTGAACTCCCTCTGCTTTGTCACTCTCCTATGGCCAGCACCATTCCCCCTTCCTTCCCTCTTTCAATTATTAACACTATTGCAGCAATGGCTCTATTACCAGGAAGTGGACAGTAACGGACTAATTTGTAGAGCTCTCTTTTAAATTATCAATAAACCACTTTAAAGCGTGCTGCTAAGGATGAGTAACGCTCAGTGGGACACTTCCACAGTCTGGATAGATGGATGGATAGATAGATAGACAGACAGACAGACATGAGAGGCTCTGTCTAGACAAGCACGTCAAACAGTTGCCTTCAGGACAACAAACAACTGGTATTTAAATCATTTTCTTAGCACCACCCCACCTCCTTGGCTGACACCGCAGCTCCACAGTGGCTCACAGGCAGCATTTTACTGGTTTGACAGGGCAAAGCTTTCACCTATGATGATGAGAGCCAGAAAGCAGCTGACTGTGCAGGAAGCAAGCACGAAGTCATCCTCTTAAAACCATAGCTACAGTTGAATTGAGGACAACACCAAGTTTTTTAAAATAAGATTCTGGACCCCAGACAGAGAAACAGTCTTAAGCCTTTGATGTACTGAGAACTCCCCTCAAGATACTGACTAGAGCTGTGTGAATAATTGATTTTCTCAGCTGAATAGCTCAACCAACCAACAAAACAAACCCCAACTTGTTTGTTAATTATCTTTTTTCTTTTCTTGAAAACTGACTAAAAAAAAAGCAACCAACTAAACAACATCATTTGGACTGTTGAATTGTTTAATTCAAACAGAAATTGTTTCTCTTCCATTTTAAACTTTTTTCCAGGCAAAAAAAAATTCTACAAATGCAATACTAGATTTGTGATAGCTAGAAATGGTATGCATGCCACAATGTAGGACATCTCTCAAGCAAGGTCACCTGAGTTGTATGGTTCCTGCTCGGTGGAAACTGGACAAACAGGCACCCTGCTTTAAAAGACTTAGGTCCCAGCTTCCCAAACCCAAGACATACTCAGGCTTGGGAACCTGGATCCACGTTTCCCTGCATACAAGGGTAATGCTGAAAAATTAAAAACTACCTCTTAGTTTCCGTGTTGCACACTTGCGTCTCCTTACAGACATAGCTCCTGACTGAAATGTGAGATGTCAGAATCACTTTTCTCAATTTTTCTTTTACTCTGCTAAAAGGTTTGTGAAATACATTAAAAAACCCATGAGTTTGTCAAGAATCCTGACTGCCTGAAGTGTATTTTCAGTGTTATGTTGCATCTGCTTTTTGATCACTTTGTCAAAAGAACAGAAGGTTATAAATGCTCATATAGTATTATTAGCTCTGATAAAACAACAGACCCAGAAGAGCTGCGTTTCTCCCCAAAGAACCAGCAGAGAACATCAGCACTACAGTTAGCTCAGCAAAACGGGACTGATGAGGAACACTGAATGGAATCAGCCACCTCGGTTCTATCACGCAGATTGCCAAAAGGAGGAATGCGTGCTGGCGGGAAGTTCAGCCCTGCCTACTCACAGCAGCACCCGTGCTGGCAAGGCACATTTTCGGGTGCGTCACTGGCTCCAGTATTCGCAATGATTTCATGCTAAATCATGGTGCTGCGAACCAGTGACATTTCTCTGGAAAAGCCCATTTACCCACTGGCATTGCAGGTGCCCCATCTCCCGCTCGGCCTTGTGGCTGCTGCCATTTGCTCACGCAGGGTCGTTTTGAGGCAGCGGAGAATGAACCTTGCCCTTCCAGCCTTTCCGATTAATAGCAGGCGTGCTGAAGATTTCATGCCAATGAAGGGTGCAGGCTGCTTAATGAAATCACACAATTAATCTGGTGTAGGTTATTCAGGATGGCTCCTTACAGGCACTGAGACTGCCCACAGCAGGGCAGGAGCCACCCAAAACCATCCCCGCAGCTCTGGGAATCACAGCGCCTTGGCTCTCGAGGCTTCGGTGGTTCTATTTTAATTTTTAATAACATACAGTCGAAAGTGCATTACCTGTATAATGAAAAATGAAACGGGGATAGGGGAGCGCCTGTCGTATTTTGAGACCTATTATGCAATGGAGTTGAGATTACATAACGAGGGGAGTGCGATTACAGAAACGTGGCTCCCATGACTTGGAGCCCGGCTATGATGACAGGCTGGCAACCCATCACAGGCTACATCTCTGTAACCTAGAAATTAAACTTATTGTCAGTATTGCCTATTAACCTTTACGCCTGGAATGAGCAACATGCTGAAAAGTGCACATTACGCCTATTTAACTGCTAAGTTACTGCTGCCAATTCATTTCTGCCCTTTTTCTTTTTTCCCCAACATGCATTCTCTTTCTTTATAATTCCAGAAGACTTCTGGAAGAATGTTACTGAAACTCTTGCATTTGAAATGTGTTTATTAATTATGCTTACATAAACAGAATTTACTACTACTTTCTGGAAATAACTCTTAAGTGGTTTAGGGAAGGAAATTTTCTGATTATGTAGCCTAGTATTTATTACTAATAAAACAATTTAGTGCTTTTCTTCAATGAGCCATTTTATTACCCCAGTAAATCTTAATTTAACCCTCTTGCATTCAACACTCAATACTGCAGAAAGTTGCTAAATTGTTTAAAAAAAATGATCATTTAGAATTGTTCTTCTAAATCCTTGTTTAAAATAAAGAGAATTATGATCTCTATAAAAAGAGATGGGTTAACAAATACTGAGACATTGTAAGAGTAGCTACAGAACTTCAGCATATCCCTGGCTCAATGTAAATTAAGGTGATTTTTTTTTTTTTTCTGTTAGATGTTTTTTTATATCCCAAGGTGACCTAGGAAAGTCGACCTCTTCAAATTAAGTGCAGAGAAAAATAGTATCTGATTTTTAAAAAGGCACAGTAGGCCCAAATCAAANGCTCCTCCAAGCTGCCCCGTTCATCCGCTGCACCTGCCTGAGAAGGGACCTCAGAGCAAAAACCGGGTGTCCCTGCCTCCTTCCCACCAGTGACGCCGGGTCTTCGGGGGAGACTTGTCACCTAGGCCTGGCCAAGGTCAGCCACAGGAGAGGTTTGACCCGCTGCCGTTTGGCGTTCCCATCCAAACATGCCCAGACACCCACAACCACCACATGCAGGCAGAGCGAGATGCCACCGGCT
>VWZY01012421.1:30952-73510 GCA_013399075.1 Chloroceryle aenea
GATGGCCGAGAAGTTCGACTCGCTGGAGGAGCACCTGGAGAAGTTCGTGGAGAACATCCGGCAGCTCGGCATTATCGTCAGCGACTTCCAGCCCAGCAGCCAGGCTGGGCTCAACCAGAAATTGTGAGGGGTGGGGGGGTACCGCCGCTCCGCTTCCCCTCTTCCTTGCTAGGCCGGGACAGACCGCGGGGCCCTTTCCCGTCGCTCCGCGAGCCCGACCTTGGTGCTTCAGGGTACCGTAGGCGCCGGCTGCCCGAGCTGTTACCCTTCGACCGTAGCGAAACGTGGGAGGGGCAGCCAGGGGGTCTCTCTCGCGGGGTTTCCTGTCACTGGCCGCGCGGGCAGGGTCAGGGGTAGCCCCTTCTTGGCTAAATCTGCCCGTTTGCTTGCAGGAATTTCATGGTGACAGGCTTACAGGATATCGACAAATGTCGGCAGCAGCTTCACGATATCAGCGTGCCTTTGGAAGTTTTTGAGTGAGTAACTTTTTACCCGGAAGGGAAGGTGGTGTAGTCCGTGAGGTTTGAGGAAGTTTTCTGCCTCGTGGATAGTTTCCCTGGCGACTGTTTCTTAAATGCCATCTTCTGAACGCCTCGCAAGAACATCAGCAGGCAGAAGAAAGTAAAGTATCTTCCACCTGTGAGAAGGTGGAATGGTAAGAGAACGGATAAATTACATACCAGTTATCAAATCTCCTTTTTTTTTTTAACTTATCTGAACCTTCCATATGTAGGCAGTAATGCTGATTCTGCTGAATCTGTTGATTTAGTAAGTAAGCTTTCATTTTCCAATATACTTTTACAGTATGATTAGAATCATTGTTTAAAATTCTGGGCCAGTAGGTAGGTGTTGAGTTTCAGTAGTGGTAACCTTGCTGGCAGAGAACTAGAACCTGAAAAGCAAACCCATGAATGTCTAGGGAGAGCTATATGAGACAGTTTTTATAATATAGCGGACAAGTTAATTTTCTTGTGGTTATTGGGAATCTAGATATGGCAGGTTTATATTCTAGTTATATATATGTATATATATATATNTTGAGCTGAGCATCCTCCCGTAAGCCACCGGAAACAAGACAAATTGTGCTTGAGCTCAAGGCGGGGAGGCCACAGTTGTCATACTGCCCCCCGTTTTCCACCCCCGTCTCTCGCNGAAGTTTTCTGCCTCGTGGATAGTTTCCCTGGCGACTGTTTCTTAAATGCCATCTTCTGAACGCCTCGCAAGAACATCAGCAGGCAGAAGAAAGTAAAGTATCTTCCACCTGTGAGAAGGTGGAATGGTAAGAGAACGGATAAATTACATACCAGTTATCAAATCTCCTTTTTTTTTTTAACTTATCTGAACCTTCCATATGTAGGCAGTAATGCTGATTCTGCTGAATCTGTTGATTTAGTAAGTAAGCTTTCATTTTCCAATATACTTTTACAGTATGATTAGAATCATTGTTTAAAATTCTGGGCCAGTAGGTAGGTGTTGAGTTTCAGTAGTGGTAACCTTGCTGGCAGAGAACTAGAACCTGAAAAGCAAACCCATGAATGTCTAGGGAGAGCTATATGAGACAGTTTTTATAATATAGCGGACAAGTTAATTTTCTTGTGGTTATTGGGAATCTAGATATGGCAGGTTTATATTCTAGTTATATATATGCATATATATATATGGGACTATATAGTCCTATGTGTACATGTATAGAGAGAGACTAGAGAGGACTCTTCTCTGTTGGGCTTTCACTCTATCTGTGATGACAATCTTAAATGTTCTGTTTCCTTTATTTACTCAGTGATGGAGATTTGCTTTTTGGGTACTTACACTGCAAAACAAAAATACACTTACAGTTTTGCTGATAGAGGTGTGTTGATTTTCACTCCTTACTATGGTGCATACACTTCCTCCTCATCCATGCAACTGCTGGGTGCCAGATTCCTACGTGCTTACTGCTCACCATTTACTAACTGAGCTGCTTTTTGGTTAGCGCCCTTTCAATTGCTTGGAAAGAGACCATCTTTCACCATTTGTGAGTAATTACTGCCTGTGAGGAGCCAGGCAGTTATATTTCTGGTTTAGCTTTAATACTTTTTAAAAGCCTAAGGTTTTTCAGCAACAAAGATTTAAAGCAGTGTACCAAGAGAGCTGTTGGCTGGCCATGGCCTAGTCCTCTCTGAGCTGTCTCTGGAAAATGGTTCAAGTTAAACCGCATTTTTTAAAAAAAATGAACATTTCAAATAATAGTGGTAACAGAAAGGCAGCAAGGTGAATAATTTTGTACTTTGGAGAACATCCTATTAGGAATATGATCATTTAGGTAGTAACTTGTCTATTTTCAGATACATAGATCAAGGCCGCAATCCTCAGCTTTACACCAAAGAGTGTCTGGAGCGAGCTTTGGCTAAAAATGAGCAGGTGAAAGGAAAAATCGACACAATGAAGGTAAACCAGAGATAATGAAAGCTCTAATATAATATTGTATTTGATAAGCTTTTACTTTTCACCAAATATGTGAGGTGTTTAGTAATTACACAAGTGAAAAAAACCCCAACACCCTCATTAGGTGATTTCTAGTAGGAATTGCTCTGCATCCCCGTATCTTAATTGATGCTCATATAGCATGTTCTGGAAAGGAAACTTGTAATCATCCCACAGCTGGAGGTGCAGATGTTGCTATGATTTTATTTTGTTTAAAGTTGTATGTAGATCCTATCTTTTGTTTTGTCTTCATTTTGAATACCAGTGAGTACCTCCTACTGTTACAGATCTGTAACTGTGATGCGTGTAAATCCAGAAATAAGCAAAACAGAAGGGGTATTTTTCCAGTGGATGAATTTTAGGCTTAAAATGCCAAGTGTGCTATATAAGCATTAATTAATTGTTTTAAAATACTTAAAATATATTCCTGTGTTTAGGGTTTTCTGAACTTGTACTTTCATCTAGTGTGTACCAAAGGATTCTGCTGTGCTATCTTACTGCTGGAATTACTGCTGAAAAATACAGTCAGAAAAGGAAGCTTAGATTTGAGGAAAGGCTGTTTGTTTCAGAATGTTCTTTGGCTGAACTTAAAGTAGTGTGGAGGATGGTGGCTTGTGCTCCAGAATGTAGAGATGTCTCCGTACGTTCTGAGCTGCTCTTTCTTTTGATGCACCCTGTGCTTGTAAAAGTGGTAAGAAGCATTATGTATTCCTAAGCCAGGTGAGAATTCCCTTTTGAAGGTAAAGGAAATTCCAGATCAAATCAAGAGGACATGTCCTTTATGAGGACACCAGAGTTTACCAGACAGGTCCAACTACTTTATTTCTTAGGTGAAAATGGTAGTTAATTTATGGGAAATAAAGAGGTTTTAGTTTGTCTGGTGCTTTCCTACTGAATTTCAAGTGACTATTTTCTGTGAACTTTGTAACTTTCTGTGGTTTTTATGTGTGGTTTTGAGGTTGGGGGTTTTCTTTTGGGTACTGTTCCTTAGGTCACTGCAGTGTAGAGCTGTGTTGTATACAAACAGTTTGGTTCAGCAGATAATGTTGCTTGATGAAATCTAATAGTGCAGTTGATGTGTATATATATATATTTTTATCTTTCCAGAAATTTAAAAGTCTGTTAATTCAAGAACTGACAAAGGTGTTCCCAGAAGACATGGCGAAGTACAAAGCTATTCGAGGAGAAGATCCTCCTCCTTAAGTTGGTCTTTGGTAGCTCTAAAAATGTCAATTCCATAAACTGCCATCACTCTGTAAAAACACCTGTTAGAGAGTGGGGGAATCCAAGCCATCATGACAACTGTACTAAAAATGGCAGTGATGGGCTGTAAGGGAGCTTGATGATTCCTGATGGTTCTAGTCTGAAACTACTGAATCTTTCTGAACACTTCTCCTCAAAGATTGCAGTTGAAACTTCCTATGGAGATCTGTTATTCTTTCCTGAAAGGTTTTGGAGATAGAGTTGCTTACAGGTCATAGACACATAGCATTTCTCACAAAGTATGTTTCCAGAGCAGAAAACCACGTGTTTTGTCTTCTGACAAATGTGCTCCAGGATTACGGGCTCATCTGTTTTTAAGAGAAATGTGTTTATTATACTTGATTATTTTTCATTTGTAAACAGCTTTTTTTTTTTTTAATTATAGTACAAACAGTTGACTGCTTTCATTTTGCCAAATTCTACTGAGCAGGGGCCTGTCAAGGGCTGCAGTTCTCATGTGTCATAATGAATTGCAGCCAAGAAAACCTTCAGATATTTTCATTTTGTTGTATGAGCTTCAGTGCAGATGGCTGAGGATATGGAAAGTGAACATATTTGGGGACTAGCTTCTCAACACTGTTAATATTTAGTATAGTATTTAATGGAAGCTTTTGTTTATTCTTTCTCTGTAAGGTGGTTGAATAAAAAATTTAGATGTTGCAATTTTTTATGTGTGGGGTTTTTTTCTTTTGTGTGCTACTCTTCAGAGAACGGACTGAAAACTGTTAAAAAAAAAAAGGCATATTTCTTAGTGATAGAAACAAAATGTATATCAAGGCTTCTCTGACATATCTGAAGATAATATTACCTCAGTATTTTGGTTTTATGTTTTTTTGTCTTTCTTCTCTTGCAAGAAAAGGGTGAGACCTGGATCTGTTTAGCCTAGAGAAGAGCAGAACTCAGAGGGTATCTGACTAATGCTTAAAAATACCTGAAGGGCAGGTGTCAAGAGGATGTGGACAGTCTTTTTTCAATGGTGCCCTGTGATAAGACAAGGGGCAAAGGGCACAGAATAGAACATGGAAAGTTCCACCTAAACAGAATGAAGAACTTCACTGTGAGGGTGACAGAGCACTGCAACAGGCTGCCCAGAGGGGTTGTGGAGTCTCCTTCTCTGAAGGCTCAAAGCCTTTGTCTGCTCAATCTGTTGTTGTTGCAGCATGCTGCAGGTGATAGTAGGTATTTAACCAGCGAAGGGACCTTTGCTTTTATGTAGTGCAAACTGTTTAGCACCTGTGCCTATAGGTGAAGCACTGGGGGTGCTGCAAGAAGCTTTTTTATTTGCATTTCAACACATTGGGTTGTGAACAAAATGATTTTTAAAGATGTGTGGGATCAGAAACAAAGTATATGCAATGTCAAGTTTACTTTGAAACAGGGGTGGGACCTCTGGAGGAACTGATCTCTTGAGGTAATTCTGTCTGCATCTTCTCTATTTTTTTCTAAGCCTGCTGCATTTAGTGGGCATCTCTGTGCCTCTTTCCGGTTCTTCACACTAACTATGATTTCCCTGTTGGTAACTTCAGAGACATTAATGCTTCCTCCTTTGTTGTGATGCCATTGAAAAACTTCTAGCTGATAATTTTTGCTTTAAGCACCATCTTGTAGAATGCAGTCTTTGTTTCCAAATTAGTTTTTACACATGGGGGTACTTGGAGTTTTGGGCCCCATGTATAAATCTATCACACAATGTTTGGCTGGCACTGTGAAAATGCTATCTCAGGATTTACATTCTAGATGTTCTGTGGAGCTTAGCATCACACATCTCCTTCAGTTTATATTCTGATCAGCTCAGAGTTAATGAGCTTAATATATTATGGCTTTTTTGTAATGTGTTTTTTTCCCCTCTGTATTACATGGTATATATTCCACAGAAACTGATAATGGATGAGTAGAGCTCATAATGTATGGATTTACTCCTACAGCTGATAGGAAAAGGTGCAAGATGGAGAGGGATACTGTTATAGATTCACTGGAATATAAATAAGAAACAAATAGAAAACCACTAAACAGAATTAAAAATTCAAATTTTCAATTATTAAATAATTTTGTGCTGAAAATTTCCCTGAACAGAAAAAAACCCCAAACAAGTTCTGTGTGTTGTTTCACTGGGTTACAGCTGCTCTCTGCTTGCTATACAGCCAACTCATTTCTCAACAACCCTGCTCCCTTCCATCTACAGAGAGAACCGTCAAGGTGGGGTAAGATACTGTTGTCAGAGGATGGTGAAAGAGAAGCTCTGTTCATAGAAACTGTGGGGTTTTTCCATGCCTTGGTGGGCTTACTGTGGGAAGCTGTTGCCATTTGTTGAATTGCCCAGTAAGCATCCTCTCTGTCACAGCTGCAGCCTTCACCTCGCTCTGCAGGAATACCAGCCTGCTTTTGCCTTAGGCAGTCTCCTGTACCTTGCAGAAAAGGCTGATTGTTCTGCTGCCGTTACAATCCCATCATCCTAGAAACACTGTACAAGGACTTGGACTAAATCTATGCATTTGATTTTTATGAAGCATCATTCAATTTTGGCCATGTTCTCTTGTTACCAGCACCACATTATGGATTTGATTGTGCCACCTATGTAACAGCCCAGCAAAGCCTTGCCTGCTCTCTCTTCTCACTGCTGGTACTGGTCTTTCCGCAAGGTTGTCAAAGTGGCTGAGCAAGTGGATTTTTGCAGAATGAACAGGAGTGGCAGAGGGTTTTAACAAATAGCAGCTCTCGTACTCCCCAAACCAAAATCACAGGAGCTCCTAGGGTCTATATTCTATAAAAATGCAAGAGGATTTTTATTTTTAAATTTTATTCTAGTGTTACCCAATTAACAAAGATTCTTTTATTCTGAATTCCAGTATTTAACAAATTAATGTTAAGGGTAATATTTTCCTCAGGTTGTACATTTCCTCCCGCGTCTTGCTTTTCTTCTCCATCCTGTAAGAATTGTTACCCAATCATATTTAGTGGGCATTAATTAAGAATATTCTGTCAAAACAATATAAAGTAGTATTTTCTTTCCACACCTTGTGATGAACAAGTCAGCTTAAAAAAAAATGTTCTTTTCCCTTTTAGACAATGTATCTTTTTAAACTGTTTTTAGCCACAGAAGTGTATCTACTTCTGACATCATCATGGCTTATGAGACCTATCTCCATAAGTTCTTCTGCGAGGGAGGGTGAGCAAAGAGGGAACAAAATGTTGCTGAGCTTCTGCAAGCATTTGGCTATGCTCTCTGCAGGACACGGTCGTGCTCTTTCCAGGCTGACACCTGGGTCTGACAGACTGGCTCTGGGGCAGGCCAGCCTTGGCCAGCTCCTCTTTGATGGCCTTTGCTGGACAACAAGGGCTTGTTTTTCCCCTGCAATTTCTGCACCCATGTTTATAAACTGAGTTGTGCCCATCAGCAGCTAGCTGAGCCCCCACTGGGACACCAGCAGCAGCCTTAGCTGAGCAATTGTAGTCTCTCCCCCAAACAGCTCTAAAGTGATGAGTAAGTAATTGGGATGCTGGAGCAGGGTTCTGGTCATGTTGTCCATACAGGGAGTGATACAGTCTGAGGCTGTTGGTGAGCCAGGATAATGTAACTGCTGAACACCTAATGGCTGCCAGCTAAGTCCCTGAGTAGGCACTGAAGAATTAGCTGCATCTGGTTCATGATTCACCGTATCCCCACCCAACCCCCCCTGAATGGTTTGGGGAGCTGAAAAGATGTCATCACTCGGGCTAGGGGAAATGTCCTAAAAATGTGAAGTATCTTCTCTGTAAGGGTGTCCTAAAAATGTGAAGTACCTTCTCTGTAAGGGTGTAACTTGTTACTCTTGTTAGTCAATAAAGTACCCAACTGGCCACAGTGAAGATGATTACTCCCCTCCATGACTCTGATATCCATGTTTCCTGATGGAAGGAAGGTCCCAGACTTCCTGGGCTCAGAGAGAGGTGATTTACAGAAAACATATGTACCATATAGTTCCCCTGGTGGTCATGGTAAACAATGACTGGGATAGTTACTGGAGATGGAGGATTAGGGGATAATATTCTTTATGTGACATCATTGTAAGATCCAAGCAGCTTGTGTTTTGAGGGATGTCTGTGTTAGAAAGCTTTTTTTTTGTCTTGAGAGATGCATCAGGAATGATGATAATAATAAAAATGCTAAGCCATCGAATTTCATGTTCTGCTTAGTTTCAGTTCTACATTTGTGATACTTTCTTATTCCATTATTTTAGTAAGTTTTTGAAAATAATAGGGAATATGTACTTACAGGTAAATTTCTTTTTAGGTTGTGGGTTTTTTGTAGACACCAGTCTTATTATATATACTATGAAATGAAAAGATAGTAGATAATGCTGCTGAACACACAATTCTTTAAGATGGAGAGTGTGCTCCTATACTCCATTTAGGATAAACAAAGACAGTATAAAATTCCTATATTTGACCTTGAAAGGAAAGCAATCAAAAAGGTGCAAAGAATTTTACTGCAACCTGTTAAGGTTCATCACCCTCTCTGTCCCTTTTTTTCACTGGAAGCAGAAGCTCTTGGGTGCCCAGCCTTCCCCCATCCTTGAAGCCTCTTTTTGCTTAAACCTCCCTATGAAGAATGCTTAAAGAAAGACACCTCTTACAGGAGTTACAGGCTGCAGCTGGTCATCTATTCACTCACCTAACCCATAGCACTGGTAGGGTGGGTTGTTGGTTCTGGGGTTTGTTTTGTTTGTTTGTTTGTTTGTTTTTTTCTCATACATTTCAAAGCTCTTTTGTTGTTAGCCAGTTCTCAGAATAAGACGAAGCACCAGTATGCTTGAAGTATGCTTCACACCATTCAGAAGAGTTTCTTCATGCAAAAAATTGTTCCAGACAGAGCACTTCAGTTTTCATTGATTGACCTTTCTAATTCAGTTGTTTGATAAAGTACTGCTAGAGGGTGGTAATGGTTTGATGATTCCCCAGATATTGTATATTGTGATGTTTTCATAAATTATTTTGATGGATGCAATTCCCAAGTGATTGAAAAAGCTTATTGTAGGATTCCAATAAAGTTATTCCAAATACTCTAATCTCATCTTTGACTCTCCTGTAATCACAGAAATGGAGAAGATAAACCATCCAATCTATTTCTTTTTGCCCTGAGTGATCTTTGAGATTTTAACTAGATCAGTTAGAAACTACTAACTGAATTTGCAGTTTTACTTAAACCTCTTTAAATCAATGTATTTAAAAGGTAAATTATATAAACAAAGACTTAGAAAATGTGTAATAAGTGCCTCAAATACTGAACCTAACAGCAAGTTAATAAAAGAGAAATATCACTGCCAAGAATATTTCTGGATTCTCATGTTTCAACACAAAGTCATTTCTTACTTGATTATGATTAATAGCTGCAGCATTTCTGGGCAGTTGCCAGATGTCCTTCCAGCTTTGCAGAATGCAGAGTCAAGGTGACATGAGTGCCCTGCCCTAAGAATACTGCATGCACTTCAATTACTTCCATATGCTTAAGATCCTTCTGTATATTTTCTTAATTAAAATAGTGGAGGAGAGCACATTGCTAGATGCTTCTGTAACAGCTCTTTTAATGCTGCTAATGCAAATCATGAATCTGTATTTTCTGTATTGTGACTGATTTCATACTGAGAACTCGATTGTATTTAGTTTCAACAAGACATAATGCAGACAGTAAGAAAAGAAACATCTTTCTGCACAGTATGAACATTTTCAAAACAATTTATTCTCCTCTCCTGAAAGAAAAGTCTCTTTATGTGCTTAGAAACAAAACATAATATTATAATTCCTTAAGATAGAACTTGAATCTCATTTACTTGGTATTTGTAATTTCATCATATTAAACAAAATTCTCCAAATATTCCTCAAAGGAAGAGGAAGCTACTTTTATATATAATCTGGGAAAATATGATTTGAAATGATTGTCATATTGCATTGTTTAACAACTTTGTGGGAATCTGGGCCACATTCATATCACTTTTGCTAGAAAAATAACATTTGCTCTCCATGTTAATGTTTGACATGTTATAAAATTTTGTTTAGAATGCTGCTAACAATTCAAAATTCCTGTGATTGTATAGTTGTAACTATGTATACCAAGCCATTTCTGTACCATCATGGGAACTTTCAGTCCTCACCAGTAAACAACAAAAAAAAGCACTTGTAATTCTCTATCGCTGAAATAATTGGTAAGGTGCCATTATTGTAGGGAAAATATTTTACCCATAGGCATCTTAGAAACACACTGCTGAAGTAAGAGATTATCATTTAAATATATAAGTAATTCTATCTTCAAGCTTATTATTTGTTTCAAATTCTTATCTTTTCAGTAATAGACTATTGTGTATATATAATTATATATTTGACCACTACTTTTTTGAGTGATTCTCTTAGATGGTCAAAGCCAAAGACTCAAGAAGTTTTAGCAGACAAAAATGGCTTTGGATAGATCTATTATGAAACATGGGATGTTACTTGGTCTAAGAATATTTTAAATAATTTTTGGTTATCACATACTAGGTTACAGTACTTAATCATTGGATAGGCAACTGGTACTTGATAAAACAAAAAATGGATTCAGTGAAGTAGCAAATCTTATTTAGGAGATGTATCCTAAAAATCAACAAAATTTCTTCTTTCAGAGCTTTTCATTAAAATTAAGTATCTTGAAAGCCTTTCAAATGAAGAATGTTTTTAGAGTACAATAAGCCTAAATAATGTGGCAGTTTTTTAATTATTTTTTGTTCAGCCTGAGAATTTCTTCTCTTATTCAGCACATTGCAGAAGATGCATAGCTTCATAGAGGTACTTCTTCCTTGAGCAGAAATTCTGCTCTTACGTAAATGATCTTGAGTGTTGCTCAGCATACACATAAGCACTGTCAGCTCTAGAGGTCGATAGTCATGATTGCAGAGCATTAAGAGTGCAAGAAAAATCTAATTTCCTGCTTGGCAATGATGGTCTATTATGATCAAATGGAGAGGAAACAATGATTATGACTGCACGCTGGAATTCCCTGAGATTATGGTGAAAAGCAAAAGAAAGGAAGCAATTAGTACAAGCACTTCTTTCTCTCATTTATTTGGCTCTACATTTTACAAACCAATCCATTACAAAGCTTATTGTGGAAATGTTGATGTTCCTTTTATTGTTATTATTTGAGGAACAGAAACAGTCTGAAGAAGCATGATAGAGATATGTGAAGAGAGGTTTCCCAAGGAGAGAAACTTGTGGCTCAGAACAATGTATCAGTACAGAGGTGGCTATGCATGGTCCCCTCACCTCCACTAATTTAGCCGGCAGGGACTTCCTCATTCCGATGCTTATTACCTTTGAGTTTTATAGATCTCAATGGAGGTTTTTTTTTATTCCTCTATGAATTTCTCTACATTTTAAACCACTTTAAAGTTTAGCATCTATCAAATCTCATGGTGAAAAGTTCCACAGACCATATTTGGTTTATGTGAAGTGTCTACTTCCCTTTGTTTCAAATCAGACATCCACTAATTTCTTAGTTCTTGTGCTAGAAGCCATAGGGAGCAGACATCTCTTATCTCTTTGTTTAGCTGCTTTTCAGACAGAAGCTCTTTTGTACTTGTCGCTTGTCTGAACTGCTTACATTTTGCATTTCTGTCTTTTTAAAACCTGAGATTCTTTGAAGATATTTTAAAGAGAGATCTGGTTGAAGGCCATCATGGATTCCACACGGCGTTCACCTGTGCATCACTGATGTCCAAAAGCTCACATACACTTTTAGAGAAGTCCATCAGTCTTCCCTGTTGTATGTAAAGCCTGTACCAAAAAATTCCCTTACCAAAAGCTGTGCTAGCTTTTCTCTAATACATATTTTTCCCAAAGCATAATCTTGCTTTTTCTCTTCCTGGATGGTTAAAAGTTATTCTTTATCTAAAATATAGTTAGGCGAGGTAGGTTCCAGTCCTACAAAGATTTCTGCACACACTTTATCCAAAATCATGTAATTTAAGGAAAAGACAACATACACAGCTTCTAAACAAGCATTTGTATAAAGTATATGCCAGTTCAATGTTCGTCCATAAAATCCTCCAGTAATTTTTCAGAGGATTAAATTATCTTTTGTCAACATTGATAGAATGTTTTAAAGTTCTTTTTTATACATGACAGCAATGGACAACAAGGATTCTTTTCTTGCCCTTTGCTGCATCAGGTTCATGTCCTTTTTAAGAGTGAGTATCAAATTTAGAAGTATAAAGGCATCCTCCTTTGTCTGGGGATCCTCCAGCATAACATTACATTGTTTTGTCTAAGTCCTGTTGCCACCAATATAAAATTAAGCTTACTTTGAAAACAACTCTGTAGACTAAGTTTTAATATTGTATAATGTTAACACACCCCTGTAAACCACTTGGGAAGTAGATCAAATGCATCTTGAAAAGGGCAGGAGAAGGAATGTCTATCTCACAGATTTGTCATTTCCTTTTCTTATCTATACTGCACTACGGCTGTTCAAGTAAAAGATTCATTTAAATGAATATGCAAAAGTTCAAACTGTAATGGCCTGAGGTTGTACAATCAATCTTTTGAATAACCTCAGATGCATGTCAGCAATTATATATAAATACATATAAAAATGGTATTTAAATATACAGTCATGCAGTCATCCAACTGCACACACAGAGAACACGTGCATCTTTCAGATTCTGATGAACTGACCACCATAACGTACTGTACATACCATACTGTCCTGAAATTTTCTCAGGTAAGAACCTGGGAGCCTTTTTTGAACTATAATTCTATATTGTATAATAATGTGTATTTCTATAAGTGAGTATATATATACTTTGTGCAGCAGTTTCGTGCATTCATCAGAAAGCTCTGGTCATGCTGTTGTTGCTTTAGCTGTAAGTGTTGCTTTCTTTACTCAGTGTTTTAGTAATTTCATACAGATTAAACCTATAGCACAAGAGAGCTATTAAAAACTGAAGTGAATTAATTATAACAAGTGATCTGGTACAGTGAAGAGCTAGAAAACTGCAGAACACTTTCCATACAATTTTGTCCAATTATCAGCAGAATTAGAGGGGAGGTGAAGACAGTCCTAATAATAAGTACATGGTTAATTGGATACATATTTCCTTCAAAGAAGGCATGCTCAAGACTCATCGATAATTATGAATTGCTGCAAATTACTGGAGCTGATTTAGCATAGCTACAGAAAAATAGCATTGCACAGGCAGCAGTATTTTGGTGGAGCTGGTATTAATTTGAAGGACGGGCAAAAACATTACTCTGATCATTTTTATAGTAATTGTCTTTGCAACAGCTCCGAGGCAGCACCAGAAAGAGCAGGGTAAAAGATTTAGATTTACCTGAGGAACTGACAATGTTCTCTCATTCTTCCATCAGTCTGAATTGACTTTGTATGGTAGAATAAAAATCTTGTTTAATTTTGCAGCTTTTGCAATAACTGCGGAGCCCAGGGACCTGAGTGCAGGCATTGATTTACTGCCTGTTTCTCATTCAGGCGCACTGACCAGAAAATTGCTTGCTAATTTCAAAGGACCAGCGTGTCTTAAAAGAAGATGCTGCTCCATCCCTGCAAAGAGAATATGCAAATTGATTGGATTTTTGTTATACAGTTGTAGCTCTCATGCAAGACTAGCATTGGTATTATTATAACTAAGATAAAAATGTTACAAAATCAGAGCAACTAGAAACATTAAGCTAAAAGTATTAGAAATAAGACAAAGAAGGTTTAAAAAATGCTTGCTTGTAAGGCAAGAAGAGGCTAGACCATCTTACTAGCCTTACTACATTCCTGCAAAATTCTTAGTATTGGAGACCACCAAGTTTCACTCAGGCATTCTTAGACTAATTTACAAAAATTGGCCTAGGTTTAAACATTTCATTAAAAATCAGGCAAAGTCCAAAAGCGGGTGTTAGACACAGTGCTTCTGGTGTAACTTGAAACCTAAACTTTACAACCCCCAAATTTATGAGCAAGCTGTATCAGTTATGTACCTGAGCTGAGTTACCAAAGCAACAATTCACAGTATCCAGTGTTTTCTCTCTGTACGTGACTGATCCTGTTGCTAAAGGAAGGCAAGAACACATCCAAACCAAAAAGAGAATATGTCTTGATAACAGCATGCTGGGAATAACCTGAAAGGAAGTGAAGTCCATCCTCATGTCCTTGTCAACATCCTGGGTAAATATTATCATCTGCAAAATACTCTACTTGCAGAAATGCACATGCAAAGCCAAGGTGCTGCATGCAGGTATGTCAGGCTATGCATTTACTAAGGGGCCTGCCTCATTGTGCTTTTAAGGTCCTGTCTGTTCCCACATCATCCCTACCCTCAATCAGGAAGAGGCCCTGGTGTGGTCTGAGTCTACCATATATACCCTGTACCTTGATGCTCATTTGTGAGAAGCAGCATTTCAAAACTGAATCCTATAGCATAAATAAATTACCAGCCCATTGTCATCACGAAAATAACAGGAGTGATGATAGAGCATCTTCAAAGAGCAGTGCAAATGCTAATTTTCACAATATTTCTGTGGCAAGTGTGGTTCAAGTTGCAGAATTATAAAGTGAATCAGAAACATAGACATAGTGGAGAAAATGGAGGAACCAGTCTCCAGCTGCCTCCATACCTGATCCTCAGGTAGACTGGAAATACTTTACATGTACAGCACAGATACTCCAAAAGCCATGCCAGCCTTAAAATGAAAGAGCACTGAACTGATCAAGTTGACAAAATATTTTGAGCAGCATTATCTTGCAGAGCTGCTCAAATCCATTTCATTCAGGCTGTGTTAAAATTAATTATAATGTGTTTTAGCAAGCGTGTCAAAAGAATTCTGAAGGAAGAAGTCCACGGATACAAACACTCACTAGACCATAGTGAACAGTTTTCCTGTCTGGCTCATAAAACCAGCTTTTGTCTATTTAGTAAGATGACACAGGATCCAATTTTCTAGAGCCATTGCAAATGCTTACCATGAAAATTACAGGTTGTGTTCAAGAAAGGGTAAACACCAGAAGAACCTTTGTGCATTTGCTCCACTTTCTGCTGAGCAGCTTTGGCCGCAGCTTTCTGAGCATCAGATCTCATTTACAAGGTGACCCAGAACACAAAACCTTTTAATTAGCCTGAAAATCCAACCTGCTTTATATACATGCCTGTCAGCCCCCTTGCCTTCTGCTGCCCTTTGTTGCTATGGCAGCACTCTCCCAACAAAGGACGATATCTTGCAGAAGGAGAGAAGCATAGCCAAGATGCTCAGAGCTTTTGCATGCTGCCAGATAAATATTCATGGTGCAACTGTGTGCTTAAGAGCTGCTCTTTGAGTAAGTTCTAGGGCTATTGTTCCCCCTCAAATAACACCCGGAATAAACTTTTCCTTAAAAAAAAAAAAATGCACAAATCTCCAGGTGGATTGCAAATATTAAATCACCTTGCTTCTCCAAATAACAGTTGGGAAGTGCCAAGTGAGGAGACTGCTGTACAAAGGAAAATTAATCAGGTGTTTGACTGGTGTAAATCAATCCATTAAGATCTGTAAAACCTCTGCAGTTTTTACTAGTTGACAATTACTATTTGGCCCATTGTATTGATAGTACAATAAAAAGCAGAATAATTTTAACTGATGAGAACTTACGTAGTGGTTGATGTATTACTACAAGGTATGTGGTACAGATTTATTGTATGATACACATCACAAAAGGACATAAATAGATATTTACATTTGAAAGTGTATTAAGCTGTTGATCTTCTTTTAGATATTCTTTTCCTTTTATCCTGTGTGGCTTTCTCTATGGCATCTTTCTTCAGGTCACTGAATTATTTGGCTTATCGTGCGGTGATAGAACAACCTTCAAAATGTCTGAACACACTTTGACATCTATTCCAGTGGTACAAACTGGGAATTGCAAGTGATTTTAATATGTCATCATTTAAAAAAAAACATAAGTATTCTGGGATGGTTTCAACATTTTTTTTTTTAAATAGTTAAAATCTGTGCTGACCAGGACTTATTTTAGCTCATAAATCTCATAAGCATCAAACAAGATACTGTGCCTTCAGCAGAAAGCTGATTACTGTAATATGTCTTTCTGTCATATACTGACAGAGATGCAGATACAATAAAAAGGAGGTCTGGAGTCACAGAGATCAGCTTCAGGTTTGGTGACATGAAAACATCTCAAGGAAAGGGGTAAAACTGAGGAAAGGCGTCTGCTGCTATATGGGTATCCAAATTGCATAAAGGATTTTATATTTCTTAACCAGAGTATGAAACTGTTAGTGGCAAGCTACTCTAAAGCAATAGAATGAGAAGTACTATAGCACTAGAAAGTAAATTTTGTCTTTCTCTAACTAATACAGAGTAGACTGTAGTCCATTCTTTAAATGACCAAATTTACTTAATCATGAAATGAAGAATTATTATACAGTTGCTTAGCAACTCAGATGATGCTAACTTCCTTGACCAGGTGGTATCAATTTCCTTTTCTGAATTTCTGGCAGTATCTTTCCATTTGCTTAAAGCTCTGTAATACCTTCCCTGCCTCTTATGCTTTAAATCCAAGACTGTCCCCTTCCATTTCTCTGCAGAAGAAATAGCCTTGGTTTAGGGGAAGTGATTCCATAGTGCTGAAAGCTGTAGTGAATTTATGTATCTCTATGCCTCTATAGTCTCTTAGAACCATTTGTGGGGAGATGCAGCTACATTCTGTTTTCATTAAGTAATTTGGATAATTTTTACTGGCTTTGTTCCTGGCCTTTGTCCTGAACTAGACAGGTGAACGGAATAGGGAAAGGGGACTTCCTATGGTACAGGAGCAAACTTCCCTTTTCATGCTGTGTTCCAGGAAGACATGAAGCTACTTGGAGGGAGCACGGTGGAGAGCCACCAAGATAGTCATGTGACTGGGTCTGACCAGAGGGATGGATCTGGCTTATCCTGAAGATGAAAAGCCTAAAAAGGAATTTAACTGCTGTCTTAGTGTAGCAGCAACACAGGATTAGATAGAACATTGCATCAGACTGTGGTTAGATATGCACAGTGAAATAACAAGAGGAAACTTTTCCAGCAGCAAGGTGCAACTAGAGTGTGTTGTCAAGCCAGTGATGTGTAAGGAAGCAATTCTTCCATGGTGAGAGCTGTTAAAAACTAAAACAGGTTGCCCAAAGAGAAAGTGAATTTCCTTCCGTAGCAGTTCTCAAGACTCTCCTGGATGACCTCCCAAAGTCCTTTCCAACTGTGTTTTTCTGTGATTCCATGCAAGGGATACATTCTTTGTATTTTTTCTGTGATTTCAACACATTATGGGTTACATTCCCCACTGAAATATTTGGGGAGATGACTAGGCCCCATTCGGAGGTCTGGATAACAGAACAGACCATGAGAAAGTACTGAATATAATTGTCAAACATAGCATGTAGAGTGAGCAGTTGACAAACACTGCAGTGTAACATCATGAGAAATGGCTGGGTTTCACAGTTCATTACGGGGAACTAAGTGAGAGAAGGGCAAGTTTCATGGGTACCTGGAGGGTAATACTGGGGACCTTTTGGGGAGTGCAGTCTTGGAGGGAAAACCATATCCAGTTTACTATATAAATAATATCATGTGAAGCTGAGATGTTATAGATAACAGTACCAGAAATACCAAATGCAGTTATAAATATAGACAAACTGGGACCAATGGGAAAAAAGTGACTAGACTGGGTTAGTTACTTGGGAGGAGATAAAGGTGGAAAAAGAGACGGTTCAAGGTGGGTGGGGGGAATTATAAGCATGGGAAAATGGAGAGAAGTGAGGATAAAAGAGGACAGTCATGTATAATCAAACTGCTGGTCAATATGGTCAAGTCCTGGATTGTCTGCAGTTTCTCTTACTAAATACTGTTCTTAACTACTTTTTCCTGTGTCAGCATCCAGAGAAGGGGCTGTGGGTCATAAAGGCCCATGTTGCCAACAACTGGACAGTATGGGGTGTAGACATTGCTTAGCTAATATCAGCCCTGCATATATGTATATCTTTGTGGACACTTTTATGTGTAATTCACTTCAAGATGGCCTAGATGGCAAGCAGAAGACCCATGTGTGGAAACATTTAAGGCCCGGGTCAATACCTGGAGAAGGGTCCCAGGATTAGAACCTGTTCTAGGATCTGAGTGATTTGTGCATGTGCCATGCTTGTGAGTCTAGAGAGTGGAGGGGTGTGTGTGCTCACACTGGTGAACTTTAAGCATGAAAAACTGGGGTGGAGGAACATGACTTGGCTACCTTGTATTTATGTTTATGTGAGCGCTGTTGTGCTCATGCAGAGCTCATAAAGGCACCATTTGGTCTGCATCAGCCTATGGGGCTGGCCCTGTTAGTGCTGCTGACACTACATGTGTGTGTGCACTTACGTGTCCAGAGCACATGATCAGTCTTGGTATATAGCCACAAAGAGTGTGTTCATTTCTGGGCCCCTCATTATAGGAAAGACATTGAGATGCTGGAATGTGTCCAGATGAGAGCTACCAAGCTTATGAGGAGTTTAGAGCACAAGTTGCATGAGGAAAGGCTGAAGGAGCTGGGTGTGTTTAGTTTGGAGAAGACGAGACTAAGGGGGGACCACTTTGCCCTCTACAACTACCTGAAAGGATGTTGTAGAGAGGTGGGTGTTGGCCTCTTCTCCTTAGCTGCTAATTACAGAACCAGGGGAAATGGCCTGAAGTTGCAGCAGGGGAGGTTTAGATTAGATATTAGGAAGAAATTCTTTACAGAAAGAGTGGTGAGGCACCAGAATAGCCTTCCCAGCAAGGTGGTTGAGTCACCATCCCTGGAGGTATAAGAAACGGGTAGATCTGGTGCTTCAGGACATGGTCTAATGGCAGGCATGTAGGGGGCTGTTATGTGGTTATGAAGTCATGTTTGATCAGGGTATTTAGGTGGTTTTTTTGTTATGGGTATGGTTGGACTTGGTGATCTAGGCGATCCTTTCCAACAATGAATATTCTGTGATTCTGTGGTACTGGCCAGACCTGCAAATGGAAGAGCATCGGCCACAGCCATTATACTGGGACAGGAGAAACCTCCTTGGTTTTGGAAAAGAGGGGAATCTGCTGTGTCCCAGAGGCTACTGGATTCCTCAGCTCCCTTAATAGTCCTTATTTTGGGTCATGTAATATCCACAAACTAAGACAGAAGTGATGCTGGTGCTCAGGGCTGTGGCTCTGAGAGGCACACATCTTCCACCTCAGATGGAGCCTATATGCCTGATGTAGCTGGGTTTTGACTCAGCTCATCCAGCATGCAGGACTCCCAGGTTTTGGAGGGAAGCCCAGCCCAGCATAAGAAACACAAGTCAGTAGCTCTCTGATGTGGGAAATGAGATTAGGACTGGGGCCTATGAGCTGCAAGTATGAAGTGAAGGACCTGGCAGACCTGCTTCTGGGAAGAGGTGTTAGCTGATAGCTGGCAATTACAATACTCACTCCTTAGTCCCTCCTCATGCCAGATTGGACAGAAGCAGACTGAATAACTATAGCTTCAGCAGGTACAGAACTTTCAAGGGCTGGAGATAAAAATGTTTTGCACTGTAAGATAACATGACTCTTTTAACCTTGACATTTTCTGATCCAGACGTCATAGTATATATTATTACTAGCAAGCAACAGAAAACTAGGAAGAGGACTGAGGGAGAGAAGTATGCAGCAATAAGTTATTTGCTTATTCACTTCTAAATTGCTTAGCTGCCATGGAGATAAGCACAGCACGGATACCAAGAGGTACTACTGTTATTCCCACACATGTCATTCTGTAGCATTAGGTACATTTATTAAGATTTAAAAATAAAATATTTTAAGAGAGATTGAATTTAGGAATTCTGAACCTCAGTTCTGGAAACTGTATTGCCTTTCAAGAGAAAATGAAAACTTAAAAAAAGCACAAGACTTGAGACCAAGGGCTATGTCTCCATATTTGAGGTTATGAAATGAAGTCTGGAGAACAGGAATCTTGTTTGTGTGTTGCTATAATAATTAATTTCATTCTATGAGGTTTTTTTCTGTGTTTTATTTTCTTCTATTCCAGTAAGACTTAAGCAGCTGAGCCAAAAAAGGGGAGGTAGTGTCAAGTTAATAACACTTTATTTGATTCTTCTGTCCATGGGGAACTCTTTCAGAAGGTGGATATCTACACTTGACATCTCTGTTCTGGTTCCACAGCTGGGAGGAGTATATATACATGCATAGACTGCTGTTCCTGTTTGAATTAGTGCATGGCTTTGTAAAACCAGAGACCCCCATGTTCCCTACTCCAGTGCCTCCAGATAAGAGTGCAGAAAACCCAGAGCCTTGAGAGCCTCTCCAGCTCATAACAAATGTTGAGGAGAGGCAGGTGCTTTAAGCCTTGCTCTCAAAGTCTGTCATGACTTCACCCACGCTGGAGAAAAACATCTAAACTGCAGTCAAGATTCATAACTTTGAATCACCTCTGGCCAGTTCTGCTTAGGAAATACAAAACTACTTCTCGAATGCATGGGACCTACTCTGGCTTTCCTTGTCTTGTTTAGAAATTCTTCATACCCTGCAAAACCAATACTTTACTATCAGGATACCAGGTACTCTGAGCGCAGTGGAAAGTTTACAGACTCGAAACACTGAAGTAGAAGCTGATGAAGTGGTGAACTGAACACTGATTAGTTGAGAAAGACATTCTGTTTGTCCGGTGTTGCGGTTAAAGCACTCTGCTGTGATAAACCACTTGCAAGGATTTGGAACAGAAATACACAGACTGAGGTGGTGGCATGAACAGAAACAGATTTATATGGAAGCATCTCAAGAAACACTAGAGCACAGGTTGGAAGAATGGCAGGCATCAATAGCCAATGACATATGTGACAGCAACAAAATCATTAGCAGCTAAGGAAGGTGCAGCTTGCACCAAGACAACAGTACAATTAACTCACCGGCAGAAAACCTGCACTCTGACAGCAAGAGGACGGCAGCACAGTTAGAGCACATGGTTTGTGCCTTTCTGCATGCTGCTGTTGCAACAGGAAGACAGATACAAAACACACAAAATAAGGAAGTAAAAGAAAAATGGCAGCCAGCTTGCCGAACATTTTTCTGGAGGGTATCATAAGCAAGCTCCTGAGGCAAAAGATGATTCTTCAATAAAACGGGTGACTCCTGAAGGGTACAAAATAACTGCCCCAAAGCAGTTAATTATCACAAGCAGACAGATTCAGAAGACATAGTAAGGACTCAGCAGCTGCTATCTCTCATCTTCCATGTTATGCACAAGTGACCCATCCCAAAGTATTAATATACATGTCTTGATGTTTATGAGTAAAACTGAGGAAAGAACATAGGTAGAACAATTTTTGTTTAAAATAAATATCACCTTCTCTTAAGGTCTTGTATTGATTTCCATTACCTTAATCTGAAATAGTTCTAGTCCTTGTTTCATGAATATATCACTGTCATATTAAGTATTCAGAAGTTTTGAGACAAGTGCTCTAAAAATGAAGCTGTAGTTGCTGTAAATATTTGACTTGATAACCAATAATTTATTCCATACAAAGTAGTACACGTTAAGATGCTGAGGGCTTTTCAGCTCAGTATACCTTGTATGAAGACAGTTCCACCAATTTTTTTTTTTTTTAGGAGGGTTAAGATCTGGCAAACTGAAAGAAAGTGAATGTGCACATGCAAAGAGTTGGATTAAGGGAACAAGGAAAGAGCATTGCTCTTCAAGTTCTATTTCCTCTGCTCTTGCTGTAAAAGTCTAAAATGATCTTTGGCCCTTCCCTCATTCACATACATTTATCCTGTCCTGTGAAGTGCCTGGTGCAGAGAAAGTCGTCTGCTATCAGGAGAATACTAGGTTGCTTGCGGTCCAGATTAGCCCAGGAACTACTGCTCGAGAGGTTGCCATATAGTTTCCCGGTGAGAATGTTCAAAAAGATCTTTAGGCAGAGAAGCACCATCTCTGCAATGTTGTCTCTGATGTCAACCTCAGGGTTCTTCTGAGATGGCAGCAGTGCTTTTTCTATTCACTGTGTTCTTCCTCAGCTCCTGTCTATGTACTAGGTGGGACCATCCTCTACAGGTGTTTACAGAACGTGAAGTGTTGGATATAAATGTTGGCATTTTTTGCCAAAATTTTGAGGGTTTAGGCATCAAGCAAACAGGACTTTTGAGAATCTAAAATGCCAATCTAGGCACCAGGAGGGATAACTGGTCAATGTTTAAATGAATAACTCCTGTAAATTCTGCCTGACTAAAATTACCAGTATCACTTCCTTCCTGCACTTTGACTTTCATCTGGTTATTCCCAGACCATGTTCCACTTATGAAACAGGACAAGAAGCTAAGCTGATACATATATTCATGCTTAACACAAATGCAGTACTACCTAACCTTGTAATTCAGTATACAGATGGAAATTGTTTCATTTCCTCCTTCTAGTGAAATAATTAATTTTTACTTTTACTTCAACATGGGTTTAAATAACCACTGTAGCTTCAATGGTTACCCATTTCATTATACTTTCACCACATAAGTAAACATACAAAGGGAACACCAGAGGCTGTAGCTATAGTAATCAATAAATGGAACACAAAAACTTACTCCACTACTAAATTTTTATAATTTTATGAATCTCCATCTCACCTTTGCAAGAATCACTAGTTCTGTTGTAAAGAATAATTTGCTGGAAGCACGTCTCTGCTTTGTGAGAGAAGCCAAGTGTGGATTACAGTCATAAGCATTTTAATTCAATGTGTACAGAAACAGTAAAACAATCTAAAGCAAGTAATATTACCTATGGACAACAAAATACGTAAGCAAAAAAGTAAACATATAAAAAGCAAAACACAGACAAATATCAATTATTCTACTAGAAATGGGGTAGACATCCCAGCAAAAGCTATCTATGGAGATTCCCATCTCTGTTTACACAGACACTGCCCCTCTCTTTTTAGTGGGATGGATTCAGAATTTTATTATCCGTCCTAAGTAAACTCAGGCTAACATATTGGAGTTGGATTCAATGATCTCCAGAGGTCCCTTCCAACTGCTACCATTCTATAATTCTATGAATATAGCTGGTTAGGGCTATCCTCAGTCTGCACCTTCCTACCACACCTTGACTAAAGGAAAACATTCAAATATTGGTTTTATGATTTAGGACACCAACTCCATGTTCTAGGAAGAAAGAGGGACACCATGGATGCATCCAAGTGAAGACCACCAGGGAGAGAGTTTTAAGGTCTCTGCCTCGTTTGCCATTTATGCTCCCGGTTTGATGACCCTCTTTATTGTGGGCAATGACTAGTGTGTCTAGATTCTGAGAATAATTTCTCCTTTTTCTTAGATTTGAAGAAGGTGTTAGTAAAGGAAGGAATGCTAAAGAGGCAGAGGCATAGACAGTGATTTACTGTGAGCCTCCAAAGGACACCTTGCGTTTCTTTAAAATATGTGGAAGTCGTAATGGAGAACCTCATGGCAGAGACTTGATATGGAAATAGGTCAGCACTGGCATGCACAAGTGGTAGTGCAAAAAGGGAAGGTGTGTGTGAGCTCTCAGCATGGGGAGAAGGCTGTACTGTGTTTGTGTTTCCTGCTGTTGTCTTCAGGAGTTAGACAGATGGGGAGCTTTTGCCCCAGATGAGGGAATGATTTCCCTATGATGATGAAAAGCTGGGTCTTGCCATGCAGAAAGCAATCATCTGTGTTCTGTGCCCACATTCAGTGTCTCACTATTGTTAAAATATGAAGACCCCGAAAGAAATGGTGAAGAAGGTCAAGGATAAGAATGGTAAGTGTTGATGACATCTTAGAGAGCAAGTTCTTAAGATGCCAACACATCTCAATACAATGCCTTGAGGCGCCCACATGGGAAAAGTCCAGGAAAGACAAAAGGAAGGGGAACCTCCACTCAGACGAAGAGCAAGGACAAACTGCAGTCTCCAGTCAAATGCTTCAAACCTGCAGGTGTGATGTTGTTGGTGATTGTCACCAACTATTGTCACCTGGCTATTGTCAGGGTGAACAGAGGCTCATAAAGTTTCTTCTGCAGCTGCTGCTCAGATATCTTAATTTTCTCATCCTGTTCTTGACATTTCATTGTGTTTTGCATCTCTTCATCTGTGGTGTTACCCCAGGTACTGGGTCAACCCATATCCACTCAGCATCACACAGCATCTGCTTTTGTACCACAGAAAACTTTCCCTTGCTGGTTTGCAGACCTCCACCAAGAAATCTGGGTGCGTACCACTGCTTCTCTGTAGGAGAATAATATGTCAATGCAATGAAAATTGTATTGCTTATTCATGGAAACCCTTTCCTATGTATGCAGCATGACAAAGCTGTAAGCTGACACACAACTATTTGTGTACAACTATTTGTGTACATTTTTCTTTTACTTCAAGTCACTGTGGTCAGATGCTACTGATCACCCACGTGCTAACTGGTAGAAACAGTATTTATCAGATGCAATTTTTGTTCTTTAAGTCAAGAGAAAGAAAAGTGTTTTGCAAGGGGATGACAAGTGCTCGAGGCAAGGTCAAAATCATCCACTGCTCTCTCTTTGTCCACAAACCCAGTCATTTTATCACAGAGAGCAATCAGATTGTTCAGGCATGACTGACCCTTGTTAAACCCATGCTGACTCTTCCTAATCACTTTCTCCTCCATGGGCCCAGAAATGTACTTCAAGGGGCCTTGGCCCATGATTTTTTCAAGGGAAACAAAACTGGCCAGCCAGTCTAGTTCCTGATCCTCTCTCTGAGATCCTTGTAGTCACTCTTGACTCCCCTGGTCTCCCCTGGCAGTGTCATTGGTGCCCATGTGGAAAACTAGCAGGGAGCAGTAGCCTGAGAGCCTTGGCAGTTTCTCTGCAACATCTTGGATCTGAGACCCTGGCAAGGAACAAACCATTCTAGATAGCAAGCCAAGCAGGCAGATGGGGGCTTCTGTCCTCCACAGTGGAAACATGCCTCTACTGTCCCCTGTCATTTTCTCCTGTTGATGATATGCAGTTTATGCTTGGACAACTCTGATACTTCCTTGGGTGTGATGTTCTTCTTCTCGCCTGCTACCAGTGTACCAAACCTGTTCTGCAATCATAGATCTGCAAGTGGAGAAGGAGCCATCTTGCATGTGCCAGAAGTGTCAGGTTATGTGAGTCAATTATATTTAATGCAATAAAGATTCTTTCTTAAGTGTCTTTTCCTTTGATGTTTCATATTACAAAGAATAAACTCATACATTTATGCTACACTGCTACTTGTCTTGATTCTTCAGTCAAATAATTACAGGAAAGTCAATACAATCTATACAGTACAAACAATAATTTGTTCTCTCCTGCAGTAAGAAGGCTCTGAATACTTAATACTTGTCAGAGAGCAAGGAGTCATCTTAGAGACTAGCAAACCAAAAATACTAAGGACACTGCATAGCACGTTCAAATATGGTTGCTCTTGCAACTGTATATTTCCATTAAAATCAGTTTGTAAAGTTTGAGGATTATTTTTTTTCTTGCTTCTAATTTAGTTGCTATAAACTAATTGTATAATAAATTCTGAATGATTTCATATGTGTGGACTATTTAATTCATTTTATCTGTTATACTTACTTTTAGGCTTTTTCTTTCCCCCCACATTTATTTTCTTGCAAGTTGCTATGACTTTCACACTGTAAAAATTCAGTAAGCTCTTCCAAGGAGTCATCCTCAGTTGCTTGACTAATAAAACTGCTTATTCTGTTCAATAATGCTCTTCTGTTGAAGAAGATTTGCATTTCTGAAAGAGCTAATTCTGCAGTGGATTAATTCTTTTTGAAATTCTGCTGAGAGGAAAGGAACCTGCAGAGAGACAACTGACTTGCAAATTTGATATCTAAGGTTGCTTAAGGTCTCGACATTTATGCCATGCAACTCACCTATACTGAATAGTATTTACTTAACTGAGCATACATTAAACTAAATTACTATGGTTTTACTAAAATGACAATGCATTAATAAGCAAAATAACTAAATTCAGGTTAAAATTTAAATATATTCCATAATTCTGCAGGTTCAGTTAATCAAACACAATATAAAATCCAGAAAACAATTGCCTCAACCACAGGGACTGCATTGTACCAGTCTTGTCTTGGATAACTGCAGATATATTTCTTTCAGTACCTAGACACAATGTCTTGGTCATTTTACAACTGTAAATAGCTGTGATACTGTCAAAAGTATCTGGCTTACTTTCCTCCCCTTCTGAAATCATGATAGGTATAGGATTTAAGCACTAACATTCAAGAAATTATTAGTTTCTGCACACATAATGTAGGCATAACCTACTGAAAAAGCTTTCAAATGAAACTGCTTTTGAATCAATGGCTACATTGACTTTTTAAACACCAAATTTACCTTTAGAAAATTGATACATTCTGTGCCATTCCTCTATGTCTAATTTATTATCTTCAAGAAGTGGAGAGCACGTCACTGTAGTTTGTAAGAGAAACAATGTGCTGCCTTTTTGAGCTTCCAGTTGTTGAAGTCTCTCCAATAACTCCAGTCTTTCATCTAATCTTGCCTTGCCAGACTTTCACAAACAGGGAAAGACTTGGGGCTTTATAGGTCTTTGAGGAAGAGAGATAAAGCTACTTTTCTACTGTAGGATCATTGTTTCTTCTTTGAGTGCCACCGCTTGTTTTCATGCCATTGTGATACCTCTGTGCAAATGGTGTTAGAAATGTAACTTTTTACTGTAGTACTGCTATAAACCAGCTCACCATCTTAACCTTTAAAAAGGGGCTTAGAGCGCTCTTACCTTGCAACGCTTCTTTTCAGCTTGTGCTCCGTTGGTGTCAGATCACCTGTTTCAGAGATCACAGCTATCTCCTGTGATCTCTTTTCATACCTTTGCAAGTGATCTTTACAAATTCTTGACTTCAGTTCTAAGACATCCATTTAAGTTGTGTGCTCCTAATATGGCTTCAATCATTCTATCTGCTTTCAGAATACTTACAGCTAGATCACATGGGCAGCTCAGAAAGAAAAAATATCCTAAAAGTGTAAAAATGATGTCTGGAAGGGACTTCTTGGGGTCTCTACTCCAAACTCCTGCTTGAAACAGGATTGTGACTGTGCCAAATTATGTCAGCCATTGTTTTGTGTAATGAAGGTTTGAAAACCTCCAAAAGCAGAGATTCCAGCTGCTCTCTGAGCAATTTATTTCAGTGCTGCACTACATTATCTTTTTCTAAAGTCCACCTTAAGCCTCCCAAAGTACAACTTAAGTTCATCACTTCTTGTTTTATCACTCTCTTCTACAAAGAGGAGCATGGACAGTCAGCTTTTTACTGGCATTTGTATAGCTGTAGGCTGATGTTAGAACATCTCTTTGCAAGACCAACAAGGTGCAGCTCCTCACATATGCTCTGGGTCCTAGACCATTTTAGCTATTCTCTGCTGGACCTCCTCCAGTTTCTCCATGGCCCTCTTAAACTTAGGGATCCATACCTGCACACAGATGGAGATTCATCAGTAGTGTAGAGGAAGCTAATAACTTCCCTCAGTCCACCTGCCATGATTTAATCTGGCACAGAGCACAATCTGCCTTATTTACAATAAGACCACCTGTCAACTTATATTCAACTCGGCATCCCCTGTTACCTCTACATCCTCTTCAGCAGGACTGCTGTTCCTGCAGTCAGTTTCAATGCTGATTCAGTAGTTTGCACTTCTCCTTATTGAACTTCATGTTTCTGTTCTCCCTAATGATTAGTTCAGTGTTGAAGTGCTAGACACTTGTCACAGTCAGCAAAATCTCCTTTTATAAAAATATCTAGTAGCTTGCTGAACACGTTTACTTTATTATGCCTCTTTTATGACATGCATACAATCATTCTTCAGCTTTCTGGGCTTCTAGCAATAAAGCTTTTGGGATGCTAATAGAAATTCATGACTTGTCCTTTTGTCTCTCTCCTAAAAAACCCTAGACAGCCCTACTTCTATATTCTGTCAGAATAAATCCTATGTACAATTACATCACTACTATTTGCCTTGAGCTAGCTCAAATCTGCGTTCTTCACTTGAAGTGTTTCTTCCCTAGTCTGTTTTATTCACATGAAACACAGTGTTCCTGTTCATCCCAAATGCCAATGGACTAAGCAGAAGAAACTGTGATGTACTGCCCCTGTACTGACATACTTCCAAAGTACCAACTGAACAGCTTCCTGCTGACCCTTGTAGACAGCAGCAGTTTTCTGGTTCCCAAAGACCGACTGTCCCCAGTTCAAAGTGCCTCTTCATGGCACAACTACATCTCAAACACATTGTTTATTTTGAGCCCCATCTGCTGCTTGGTTAGATGTATCCACAGGGGCCACAGAAGTGGCTCCCTGTGACAACCTAGAAATATTTTCTCTGTTATGTTTATCAGATAGCACATGCGTGTCAAAAGTTTTACTAAAGTGAAGATGTCACATAAACTACTCAGTTCATCATAGTGAACTCCTTCTGAAAGTTTTCATTTAGTAGAGATGCACGAACCTTGTTTTTCAAAAGTCCAGCAATAATGCAAGAATGTTGGCTTATAAAAATAGTTGTGAGTGTAAATACATTATGAAACTCTGATTGTAACTATTTAATTAATTGCAGATATTTTGTGCAGGCATAAACAGAAAACAGGTGTTCTCTTCTTCTTAGACATCATTTCCCAGTTTCTGATTTCTATTTTATTTGCTTTATGGTTGTTATAATGGCTGCCACCAAACACTCCCACTTCAGTGTGCTAACCATGACTCACATAAGTGCCTAATAAATTACATCAATGGGAAAGCAGATGAGCACATGAAGAGGAGGTGCAAAACTCATTAGTCATGCAGTCTCCTTTTCTGGGGACTGAATTGCCTGACAGAAAAGCATTGTGAGTGGCTTGTGCATCTGTTAAGTCCACCAGATGCCAATCTCACTCTTGCAGTTTTTGTGAAAGCTATTAATCAATATGCATTATTCAGTATTGTAAAAGAGGACCTTAATTAAGCAGCCAACGAAAGCAGAAGGAAAAAGGTAACTATCCAATACACAGTGGGTTTCTTCAGACAAAGAGAATAACATCAATTTTGCCACTTGAAGCACTATTTGATCACAATCCATTTATTTCTTTTTCATACATGATCTTTCATAATGATGCAGTTGAGGACAGGTATTCTGGAAGAACAGAGTGAAAAGAAGAACCTCTGTGTGCTAGACATTGATTTTGATCATTCTGCATGAAATAAAGTGCAACAGTGTACTAGATCAAAATCAGAAAAGGACAAAGTATTGCACTCTGTCCATATTGCTGGGCCAGCATCTTCATCATACTCTGTGTGATCTCAGGGATTTTTAACATACCTATAACAATTCACCTAAGGCTGAAACTATATAAAATCTCTGTATAGCCTTTTTTTTCTTGGTTTATTCTCACAGAAAGTATTCTGGTGATTTTGCACAGGAGCACAGCACATATATATATATAAAAAAGAAACGTCCAGTATTTTTTAATCTCAGCAGCTGCAGAGACATTTTCCTTATGCAAGCAAGAGTCTCACTAAACTTGAGAGGAAAAAGGACTGCAATGTACTACAGCCATTTCATAAACTGATCTGTTGGTCAGACCAGACTGACAGTTAGTGATAAAGTAAAAATGAAACCTGTACAGAAAAAAAAAAAACCTAAACCGAAACACAGAAAGAAGATCTGAGCCTTCTCTTGAAAAGGTGTGAAGAAGAGGTGTGATACACAGGGCTTTGTATCCTCAAGCCAGCTCTCTGAAGAGAGTGTAACACAGGTTTTTGATCCCAGGACAATAGTGAAAAATAAACTTTTTCTATATGAGGGTGCATTGAGTCAGAACCGTGTCTAATCTGTTCACATGCTTGTTACTTTTATAACCGAATATAAACATGCCTCCTCTTCCAGCACTTGTTTGCACTCAGGCCAAGTGCAAGTATAAAGTGTCTGAATCAGATGTCAGCACCAGGTCCCTACAGCAGTTTCAGTTCTTTTGTACTAATGTAGCCAGCTATCTGAGCTGATTTTGTAGCTGTGTTGTTTTGTTTACAGCTAACATGAGTATGTCAGTATTTCTTGGCACTAGTGCAGATGTGCCCAAAAGGACAAAGCCATTTGAGTTCACTTTTAAGCACGTGTTGTTTAGATCAGTGTTGGAAGTTCTAACTAGCTTAAATGGACCACAACAGGTGGGCAGGATGCGAAAAAAAGGGCAATAATCAATAAGTGGATTTTGCTTCCTGGTATCTTTTGATTCCCCACAGTTTTCACTTTACTTCATTGTTGCCTCTTGTCCACTAATACACTCTTAAATTTGTTTCTGTAACTCAAGAATGGAATCTGCACAGAAAGTGCTGCAGGTCAAGATGCCTCTGTGTAAACTCATCTTTTCTTGCATTCATTCAACTATGTTTTTCAAGAAAGATCACAAATTATCTCAAAAAATTTGTCACGATTCTACTCCTCTTTGCTAGAAATGTCATATAAAAAAAAATTCAGTGGCTGAACTCCACAGATCTGATAGCATCATTAGGAATACTCAGGAGAAATGTAAAAAGTGAAAGAGTACTGCACAAGTTAATTTTACCATCACAATATAATGACAATAAGAAAACCTTGTTAATGAGCAGGGGACTTCCTTAGTAATAATCAACAGAGTATATCCATATTCTGCATATTTTATGAGACTGCTTTTGCCAAATGGATATATTGACTACTTTGTATGCCACAATAATTAGTAATAAACAGATTAACTTTGGCCATCATAGTGCTGAAAATGTAAAGTAAATTTAGCTATCAGCTAAAATGTTTTCTTGGCAGGTAGGGGGTGTTGCTGTGAAAATGTTCACATTATACATTATTTACAGCTCTTATATGAAGACTACTATTCCTTATAGGAACTGGAACTTGTAAAGAATTTACAGTGACTAAATCAGGCTGCAGAAAGCACATTGCTGTGAATGGATAAATCTGTCTTCAAAACATTAAACAACATGAAAGTTTAGGAGAGCTCAGATTTGTCCTAGTGTGGAGAAGCTGGGCCCTGCTAAGGCCAAGAGAACTCTGGGCTTTGTTAGGAGTAGTATCACCAGCAGGTTGAGGGAGATGATCCTTCCTCTCTACTAAGCACGGGTGAGACATGTCTGGACTCTTGTGTCCAGCTCTGGGCTCCCTTATACAAAAAAGATACAGACTTACTGGAGCAAGTCCAGCACATGGTCTCAAAAATGATAAAGGGACTGGATCATCTTCAGCATGAACAAAGGCTAAAAGAGGGTAGGCTGTCCAGCCTGGAGAAAAGAAGGTTCAAGGGGTTTTTATCATTGTGTCCAAATATTGGATGGAAGGGTGTAAAGGAGACTGTGTTTTTCTGACTGGCATTCAGTAACAGTACAGGACATTTCCACAAAAATGTGAGAAAAAATATTTATTTGATTATTTATTTATTTCTAGGATGATCAGACTCACTTAAACAGGTTGCCCAGAGAAGTTGTAGAATGTCTATCCCTGGAGATGTTCAAAACCTGTCTGGACAAGGCTCTAAGCAACCTACTCTATTTTACCCTGCTTTGAGTAGGCTGCGTTGGACTAGACGACTTCCAGTTGTCCCTTCCAGCCTCAAAAGTTGTATGATTCTGAGTCAATAAAAAAAGCATATTCAACAGTCACTTTCTAGTGCATCTAGGCACCTCTCATACAGCATGGTTCTCCTTGAGGCAAGCCTCCTGATAACAGGCCTGATAAAACCTTCTGGTAGTAGCAGCAGGCAGTAATGATGCCTTAGAGCAATCTCTGTGGTATGGGTTTGCATGAGGCAGGTGCCCTGGGACTGCTGGGTGTTTCAGGAGGGCATGGCTGTTGAGGCACAATATGCTAGTATGAGATGATGAACTCCCGCTGAAGTGGAGGAGGGATGTGGTCCTGAGCCCCAGGGAGAGTTGGGTGTTCTGCTTTCTGGATAGGACTCTGACATGCTCTTTGCTCTGGAACTGGCAGGTACATTCAGAGCTTGCCTTTGAAAGTCGTGCAAGTGCAGCCTGAGAGTACAGGCACATCTTCCATTTTGTGAGTCATGTTGCTCTAGAAATCAAAAGAGGAATCAAAAATCAGAATGTTTAAAGAAGGAGGAAACACTTCACCATCAGTAATTACAATGTGTAAAAATCTCTTGATTGTAAGGACTAAAGATTCATCTCTCAGTTTGATAAGCAAATCCCATTCTCACCGGTGTCACTGAGAGTGAACTGGCAGCTGTGTCTAAGGCTTTCTGTGCATCACAGTTAGCCAGATTCTGCAAAACTACTGCCTGCAGTTTTCATTTGTCATAGGTCAATCTACAGTCTTTATATGAAACACTTGTTCTCATATAGCAGAAACTGCTTAAATGATGTAGCCTTCATCCACAACATTGTCCTTCCACATTCATTTCACCTATCTACCTGCTCAGAGCTTGTCTAAGAGGAACAGAGAAAGGCTGTTCCCATGCAGCTGAGCACAAGTGATCTGGCTGTATGAACTCTGCAAAGGTTTAATAGATCAAGGGAGACTTGAGTCACATGTCTGCTCCTTGGCCCTAAGATACAGTTATTAGGTAATCTGGAGTTTTCATTCAAAGTCTTTGGGATACCAGCAAGAGCTCTGTCAGAGCTCATCAGAATAGTTGTTTCTATAATGTTGCTGTAATTTACGGGTGTGTGCTCTGTCCCATAGAGTCCTTGAGTCAAGGTGTTTGATTTTGGCAGAAAGGCAGCTTTGCCGTGTTCTTATCCATTTTCATTTTTATCTGAGAAAACTAGTTATGCTTACACTAAGGTACTGCTTAGAAACAAATGGGTCTACACATGTGTATTCATCCTGGACGATCAGCCAGCAAACCCTTAAGTTAATTGACTGGACAGATGTTTCCAGAAAATATTTTGGATTATCTAGGGAGTCGGGACTGAACACACATAAGATCAGAGCTTTGGGTCCAGGAACAAAAAAAAATAACCTTGAAACATCACAAATGTGGCTGTTAATTTTGCTGATACAGCTAAGTTGCATTTTGCTCCCTTCTCTGTTTAGCACAGTGCATTTGAAGACATAATAGCACAGCTACCTCAGTGAAGTTGTAATTTCCAACAAATGGTCTTGCAATGGCTGATGTATAGAGAAAACCAGCAGAATAACTGTTTAAATGCACATAGGAAGTCAGGCCCTTTTTATAACAAATATGAACGAAAGCCTCAGACTATGATTTGCTTAAAAGTTAAGCACAGAATTTTTAAGAACATAGGATCATAGAATTGTCAGGGTTGGAAGGGACCTTAAAAGTCATCTAGTTCCAACCCCCCTGCCATGGGCAGGGACACCTCGCACTAGATCAGGTTGCTCAGATCTTCATCCAGCTTGGCCTTATCCAGGGATGGGGCTTCCACCAACTCTCTGGGCAACTTGTGCCAGTGTCTCACCACCCTCATGGTAAAGAACTTCTTCCTAATGTCTAATCTGAATCTATCCACCTCTAATTTTGATCTATTCCCTCTAGTCCTACCACTACCTGACATCCTAAAAAGTACCTCCCCAGCTTTCTTGTAGGCTCCCTCAATATACTGGAAGGCTACAATAACGTCTTCTCGGAGCCTTCTCTCTTCCTGACTGAACAACCCCAACTATCTCAGTCTGTCCTCATAAGAGAGGTGGTCCAGTCCTCTGATCATCCTCACGGCCCTTCTTTGGACATGTTCTAGCACATCCATATCTTTCCTGTAACAGGGCTCCAGAACTGGACACAGTACTCCAGGTGGTGTCTCACGAGAGTGGAGTAGAGGGGGAGAATCACCTCCCTCAGCCTGATGGCCACACTTCTCTTTATGCAGCCCAGGATACAACTGACCTTCTGGGCTGTGAGTGCACACTGATGGCTCATACTGAGCTTCTTGTCCACCAGTACCGACAAGTCCTTTTCTTCAGGGCTTCTCTCAAGAAAATCATTAACTCTTAAGCCTTTTTGTCTTCTCTTTGGCTGTAGACTCCATCATGTGACTTCTATGGCATGCCACACTTTCAGCAAACTCAGTTCATGCCCAGAGAAGGAACAACCTCCTGTTCCCACCAGGAAGTCCTTTCACTTATTTTTATATGTTCATAGTAAAAACCCAAGTCAAACAAAAAATCTAGGTATATCTGGCACACTTTCCCAAAAGAGATATTCCACATGTGCTAATAACTCATTTCATTAAGTTTAAAAACTTGTCTGAGAGTTGCTTAGAAAGGTTTCTCTTTCTGACATTTTTGTGTTGAGTCATAAAACTAGGTTTGTAAGTGGCTGGACCTTTTGTTTGTGTTTTGTTGTTGTTGTTGTTTATTGTTGGTTGGTTGGTTTGTTTTGGGGGTTGTTTTTTTTCCCTGAAATGAGGAGCAGTGAATATTTGCACTAGCCTTTGCACACGTTTCTAGCAACCATCTCAGTCTCTGTACTGGCCAATTCCGTGATCCAAAGGTGGCAGCAGTTTCAATTTTATTCTTCTGTGTACATTGTGTCTTGGCTTCAGAGTGAAACTCTGGAAGACACCACCAAAAAAGCACTCAGATTTACATCCCATGAGCACTCCAGTCAGGGTGAGGGCCTTATAAGCCCCTGACTGTGTGGCAGGCTGCATCAGCAGGTAAGTGTGATTTCAGACATTCTCTCACTCTTTATGAGCACTCCTGGCCCAAAGCAGGCAATGCAGATTTCCAAGTGATTTTCTTACCAATAAACCATCTGTGATGTACATCATTAAAAACAACTTCTGAAAGAAATTCTTTGAGGTCTTTCTATGATAGACAACTATAACATCCTTCCTTCCTTTGTCTGACAGATGCTTCTTACTCTCCACAAGATGTATATCCATTGTGAGCTTTGCTGCCATTTGCTTTTGCTCAGGCTTGTGCCCTGCTGTTTAATTTCCTGGCACAGGCAGAGCCACAAATTAAAGAGACCATTACTTATTTTTATATTGTTATTGCCAGCAAAAGTCTGTTACAAGGTACCTCTATATCTGCAAATAAACCAGAGCCCATGCATGCACTCAAACACTGGCCAATAGATATCTGTAGCTCTAAGCTGTCAGCACAGTCCCTGTCATATCTCAGAGGCAGCAGACAAATTTTACTGTCCCCCTGAGGTTGAAGCCTGGAAGCAGCTGGCCAGCCCTTTCCTCTAAGGCATCTGTTTAGGTGTAAAATTGTCTCCTATGAATAACATGCATGAGATTTTTCAACAGGCATATAGAAAAACACAACCCTTGCCCATGGGAGAGTTTAATGTCAGGCAAAGCAGACCGTGGCAGCCAATATCACTTCCTTCGGGCTCCCTCTTTGCTCTGCGGGTACTTCTCTTGCGCTGAAAAGGCTGAAGCAGGACAGCAGGCAGGCTGGCTGAGTATTTACTCGTTTTGTTTTTGTCACTCTGTTGTAGGTTGAGCCCTGTTGGGAAAGGGCTGCCAACACCTCCCCTGAGAGCAAAGGGAGAGTTGCTTACAGTTGTTCTGGATTATCTCACCCAAAAGACCTGAGTTTTCATGGTCAGGGAAATGATGGTATTCTAGTTTGTGTTCACACAAGACCTGCCTTCAGAAATAGAATGACATTTGGATATTTTTGGTAGATTTATTTTAGGAAAGGTGCAAGCAGAGCTACCCCAAGGTTCTGGCCAATGTGATACCCCATCACCAAGGCAAATATATTGTAACAGGAGCTCTGAGACCATGGCACATAAAGAGAACCAGGCTAGATTTGCAGCAAAGGAGAAGACTAATAAGTTCTGAGAGACAGGATAGCAGCACTTGGGCGAGAAGGGCCAGCCAAAATAAGGAAAGCCAAGAAAAGAAAAAAAAATGATAAAACATTGTGAAAGACAGCAGTAGATGCCATAGTTGAAGGGAACCATATGGTAAACAAGTGTATTCCATGGATATGCTTACAGAACATTTCTGGATACCTGTAGTGCTCCCAGCTTCTTCTTTTGCTGTCTCAGAATTAGCTCTTCACCAGCAAATTTATCTAAGGGTGAAGAGGATAAGATTTGTTTGGAAGGCCCCACCCAAGTAGATGGTTCTGGTACTAAATTTTAAGAATTATATGACTTTAGCCCTGTCTTTGTTATTTTAACAGTTGTTTTCATCTCAGAATTACAAGCGTTATAGCATTTAGTTTCACACCAGCTAGGTGGATGTGTTTCATCAGTTTAATTTTCATTTACTGCATTAAAAGCAAAACATTCACTTTACCTGCAACACTGAATTAAGGAAATAATCATTCCAAGCTGATTCAACATTGGAGAAGAAAAAAAAAATTCTATTTCCTAGCTAACATGTCCTGATACACCCAAGCCCATAGTTCCTGACTAACTTTCACATTTTGAAGAAAGTCTGAGATCTTTGTGGTGTTCCTGGAAATCAAAAGATTCAGACTCAGCTTGCTGAAACAAGAAGCAATGTCCTTACAGGCTACTGAAATCCAGCTACTGCCTATATGGAAGCTTAACGTTAATCAGAGTGTGAACAACAGCTGTTTCTCATCTACGTCCTACCTTGCAGTCTAACCACCGCTGTTCCCATTTTATTGCTGGATTATTAGAGACTTTATAATGGTTTAGGGTCAGGTTGGCCCCTTAGATCTATAAGAGACACTCTCTGTTAACCCTTCTCCCTCCCCAAAGGGGAAGAGAAAGGGAATAAGGGAGAGAGACTTAGTGATTAGAAAAGGAAACTAGAACAGCTTGAATGAAAATAATAATAATAAAAATGGAATATATACAAATATATACTAAAGCAGTATCGAACCCAACACCCCTGATGGAGGAACCAGGAGGTCCCAGACTGGGCCCAGCAGCAGATGGAAGCTGTGTTCAGGAGCTGGATTATGGTACTGGATTCAGGAACACACTGATAGGGATCAAAGGTAGAATGGACAGAGTCCTCCTTGGATGCTCCAAGGAAGAAACCAGAAGAGGACCTGAGCCAAGCTGAGCAAAGCTGGAAAAGTGGTCCAAGAGGGCAAAGAGAGGGATGAGATCCTTGTGCTNCTTTATACTGAATATGATGTGTATGGGATGGAATCCCTCGCTGGTCAGTTTGGGGTCACCTGTTCTGTCTGCTCTTTCCTGAAGGTGTGACCTTTTACTTTCCTGCACCTCCCAGTGTGGTGCACAAGATCCAGCAGCGGCCTTGCTCTGCACACCAATCCTTGGTAGTAACTCTAACCATGGGGTGTGATCACTGCCAGCAGCAGACACTGCCTGTGAGAACAGGCTGCTAACTTCAGACAGTGCAGTGAGTTAGAAGAACTGAGCTGAAAAGTAAAATAACTGAACAAAATTGGTTCTGTTCTCACTCAAACCAGGACAGACTTCAAGTGTCTTATGGGTTCATGTCAGTCATTGTAACCCAGACATAAATCAGGATGCAAAACCCTTACCAGCTTGTGACTTCCTAGCGACAATTAAGAAAGAGTGTATGAGGTACAGAATCCTACCAGAAGTCAGGAAAAGTCAATAGCGGGATGTCCATCTGTGGATGTCATGTGCTTAATTGCACAACATAAGTGCAAGATAAGTAGTCTATAAACACGTCAGGGAAGGTGAAGGGAAGGTACTCACACACTAAAGTATTAGACAGCTTTATAGCTTCCAGTGGTCAGCTGAAGAGAATGACCGAAGGCAGTCAAAAAATGTAGGTTTCTTTTGCAGGGTAGATAAGGACTAAATTTCAGGTTCTAACACTTGAACAGTTATAGATTATTAGTATCAAAAATGAGCAGAAAATGATGGCTAATTTCTTGAAAAGTTTTATTATGGAGGTAAGATGAAGGTCTGAGATATTAATAGTTGTGACACCTTCAAGTTATTGTAGCAATAAGATGAAGCACATCAACAGCACTCTGTTTTCATAAGCTCGAACTGATTTGCTTGAATGTGTTTCTCATCTCATACTCCTCTTGTTTATTAAATCTTTCCTTTGGGATAATGCCAGCATTAGCCAGTTCCCATTTGTTGATGCCATTTGCTGTCAGAAAGGACCTGGGTATCCTCATGGAGAACATGTTGAGTCGGCAGCACTCCCCTGTGGTGAAGAAGGCCAAAGAATACTGAAACTGCATAAGCAAGAGTGATGCCAGCAGACAGGGAGAAGGGTTTCCCTCCCCTCTACTCAGCACTGCTGAAACTGCATCAAGAGTACTGCGGCCAGTTTTGTAACCCCACTACAAGGAAAACGTTGGAATACTGACCCAATTCCAGCAGAAGGTCACCAAGATGGTTAGAGAGCTGAGCACATCACATGCAAGGAACAGCTGAGCAAAACTATTTGTGCTGTTTTCTGAAGGTAAGGCTAGGAAGGATCTTATTGCTTTCTTCAACTACTTAAAGAACAGGTTTGAAAAAAAATGGAGACATACTTCTTAGATGTAAAAATGATAGGATGAGAGGCAATGGACAGAAGTTGCAACATGTAAAATTCCAGTTAATTGTTAGGGAAAAAAATTACAATTAATGACAACCACTGAGAGACTTCACTGAATTGTGTGCTCCAGAAATATTTAAAACTTAAGTGGTCAAGGCCCTGAATAATGTGATCTAATTTGGCTCTGCTTTGAGGTAGATTTTGGACCAGATGATACTCATGGATCCCTTCCAGTCTATAAAATTCTAGAATCTATGAATCTACTAATGGATGCCTGCAGAAAAAATAAAATTTTTCCTCACCTCAATGAGGACAGATTATTTAGACATATTTTTTTTTAAAGCAATAGATTAAATTATTCAGTGATATGGCTGCATAAAAGAAAGGAATTGCATTGAATGTTCTGAATACTGTGTAGACTGACTACCAGTTTTATAAGTGCATAGATATTATGCTGGAAAAAATATCAATCTAAGACAGTGTGATGTGGCACAATTTCTTGTTTAAAGAGTGTTTAAACCCTAGATGAATTTACTGGGTTTTTTTCGCCAACCAAGGTTTAAATACACTGGCAAACTTGTATTTCACCTTCTTTTGAATATTATTTCTTATGTATGTTATTGCAGTAAGTTTGAATTGTGATATCTCAGAAAATTCTTTCAGAATTCAGAAGGAACAAAAACCTAATGTTCAATTTAGCCTCAAGCTCAGAAACAATAATGTGAGCAATTTTATTGCAATTGTTCTTCTATAATTTATAGTGAATGTAATTAGACTGAGATTCTCATAATTATGTGAACAGATGTCTTGACTTGTAATATGTTGTTCCATATTAGATGCTATTTTTATTAACATTGAAAAGGGCCTTTATTGCATATCTTCATCCCTTGAACTATGAAACAGTTTAGAAGACCAGGAGCAGTATCCAACAGATAGAACAAATGCAGATGGGAAGCAGAAAAAGCCCTAACTGCTTGTTGATTACAAAATCAACAGCACATTACAAGGTAAACCAGCCAAACAGAGGTTGTCGTCCACTGGCTATTCTCCATTTTTGTCTGTCAAAACAGACAAAAAATGCATTGTCTGTCACAGAAGATTTAGTGAAAAGCACCAGACATACAATCATTTAAACTTTTTAATAAGATTTGAACACATACCAAAATGAATTCAATATTGCTAGTATCAAGGAGGGGAATACCTTAATCTATTTTAGAAGGCATTAGCAGAAGAGATGTGGAAATGAGTAATTTCAGACTCTGACTTCTACAGTGATGCATAGATTTACCTAAATCAGTTGGGATTTGGTGCCTGTTCCCCACTAAAGGACTTCATGATTGCAGTTCATCCAGTGTAATTAAATCTTCCACTTGACAGGTCCACAGAGGTATTCTATATTGGGTAAAATGAGATCTCTGGATGCAGGCATAGATGCTCCCAAAAGTGACAGTGTGTCAGTGCTCAACTGAACGCGCCCCTTGGCTTTCCACAGCACTGGCAAGAACCAGTGCACTCTCCATGTCTATGGGACACCACTGCCCGTTGTCCCAGTGCATTTATGAATTTTTCTGTCTTGCAATATACTGCAAGAGAAGGGAATTACTGACACACAATGAGTTATTGCCAGAAGGAAAGTAGTAAAACTATTATTGGGTTTTTCATAGGGAAACCCTTTGGGTATTGTTTTCAGAGAGATAAGAATTTCAATTTAATTACTGAAATCACTTGTCCGAAACATGTTCCTATCTGTAGCAGAGCAGAACTAGGTAAATACTTATCTCCTGTTGTGGCAGCTCAGTGAATCAGAACGGTCAATCTCCCTACTCTCTGCTGTTGTACCTACTCTCCATTCCCAGCTGTCACAACAAATCAACATTAAAGAGAATAAGGCAATTCAGAAAGAGATTGAGGGCTAGAAGAATGGCTGCACAAGCAAGACAGCAGAACTAGCAAAAGCAAGATAATGAATGAGTGCTGATCCTAGAAAGCACAAAAAGTGTGTATGCAAAGTGCCACCAGTAGAGCTCTGGACATGTGAGAAGCCTACCAGGAATGATGGGCTCTCTACCTTTTCTCACTTTACCTGCAACCTAGAAAAATATTAGCATTTTTCATTTCAGAAGCTGGTACAGTTAAAAATTATGTGATTCATAGAGAGGTTTCGAAAATATATTAACTAGAGTTTATATAGTGCTTTGAACTCATGAAGTCAGCAATTTCTCTTTGATCCATCAAGATTATAATTTAGTGAGAACAAGCAAGAAATATCTTTCATAGTGTTGCCCTACAGCTGGTGGAAGCACTCATCAATATCTACGAACAGATGGCAAGTTCAGTAAATAATGCTAAAGCCAACTCAAGAGAATGCAAGACTTTTAGGAAAAGGGTGTTCCACCCCCTTGCCTTTCCTCCAGTTTTACTGTTTTGACTCTCTCTCTTCCTTCTTTTGCTTTCATTTGTTATCCCTCATGCTAGTTTGTTTGTTGTGTTTGGTAGATTTTGTTTTTTGGTTTTTTTCTCCCTTTTGTGAGGCTGGTACTTGGTATTACAAATACGGGAAAGAGACAGTAAGGACAGTGGGGGATAGCAGATGCTTCAAGAACACTTATAAGCTCTTCTCAAATGAGAGTTGCCCATTAAAAAAACCCCAAACTTTTAACAAAAGCTATCTGACTGAGTGGTGAATAAAAATTATAACAAGGCACTTTGGCTATTCACAAAAAAAACCTGCTATTCACATGTTGGCACCTTGGGAGTCCTTTCCAATGGTTAGTTTACCCTGAGCTCCAGCAGAAGTTGTGCTAAGGAGCTAAGCACCTCTCTGATGAAAAGCACAAAAGAGTAAAGCATATTGAAGAAAATGGAATTGGTTTAGGTATTCTGCCTCTCCTCTGCTACAGTTTCAGTTGCAATACTCTCCTGAACCACTGTACCCTATAAATTGCTCTTACCAGTTTTGTCACTACATGCAATTTTTGGTCTAGTGTGCTATATATACTCAGGATACAGTTTCACTGGCACAAAATGTTCAAAGCAATAGATTTCGGTCACCTAAATTTCTAAACTGCTGTACAGCAACACAAACATTTGGTATAGACCGCCAAGACTGTAACTGAAAACCTGTAGTGTGTAAGATCTTTAGCAGGATCTTTGCTTGGTCATATTGGCAAGCTATAAACAAAATCTGTTTCAGGGAGCTCAGGAGACAGGGTGATGTGAAGTATGAAAGGAAAAGCAGAAATACTGCCAGCTCCTGTAGCCCTCTTGGGGTCACATGATTTTTTGCTGGAGCTGATACCTGTTTTATGTGGAAAAAAGTAAGTCTTTCACAAAAGTGAGCCTTGAAGTACAGTTTCCTATTAGCAGAGCTTTCCTACTACCATGGGTGGACAACAGTGACACTTCGTCTCATGGCAAAGAAAGATAATCAATGAGAACTATTACAGTCTGACCTCTGGATGGTACTGTGCTTTAGAACAAGTTTTCTTTTCTAGAAAAAGTCTTTTTTTTTTTTNGTCTGCAACTCTCGCAGGCGTGATCGTGAGAGTGATGCAGCCAGGAGGTGTTGCTGGGAAGCTGCAGGAAATTTAAACGCAATGAAACTGGAAGTGCCACCATAGCGCAGGCAGTGAGACAGCTACAGCCGCTTCGCCAAAACACCGCCAGCAGCGCGCGCATGGGGGCTGGGCTGCAGAGCGCAGCAGCCTGAAGCAAACATTGGCAGTAGTCAGATAGGTCTGTACTCCAAGAAGGAAGAGAAATTGAATTAAAACNGAAGGAAGAGAAATTGAAATAAAACCACAAAAAAAATAAAAATAAAAAAAAAAAAATGACCAAAACCCAAACCAAACCAAACAAACTCAACACTAACAACAAATCAGTACTAGCACAATCCTGGAACAATGGTGTCCATGTGGCAAAAGAAGGCTGTGCTCCTGGTGCCGGACAGGATAGAGGTGGGAACTCAGTCAGAGTTCCCACAGAAGAACATGTTGGTTCAGGTCGCAGGCTGCAAGGCATGCCTCAGCCTCTCCCAGGTAGCAGGGACTTGTGCACAGTGTGAGCAGGCTGATGATCTGCTCAACTGAGCAGCGCAGCTGTAAGGCAAAGTTGAAAGGCTGAAAGCCTAAGTCAAAAGGCTTAGGAGCATCAGAGAAGCTGAGGAAGAGATCACAGAATCACAGAATAATTGTGTCTGGAAAGGACTTTGTAGATCACTGAGTCCAACCCTTGACTGGTGGAGCCAAGCTCTGCTGCCCTGAGGCTGAAAAGGGAGCCGTACTGGAGTCCATGTTGTTTAACATTTTTATCAGTTATACAGACAGTGAGATCGAGTGCACCATCAGCAAGTTCGCAGATAATACCAAGCTGAGTGGTGCTGTC
>VWZY01012422.1:2532-14132 GCA_013399075.1 Chloroceryle aenea
GCATGTGAAAATACTTTGTGCATTCTCTCCCCTCTTGTAGGAGAATGAGGCCTCTTTGCAAAGCCCTGCTTGTAGCTACTCCTCTGGTACACGAGCGAGTGGCTCGCTCGTCGTTTCATCCCCCGCTTTGTCATCCGGCCATTTTTAGCCCGTTAAGATTTACAGTGTCAGGTCTCTGTACAGAACCCAAAAAAGCCCCCGCTGTAACGCGAGGGGCCGTCGCGTGCCCAGCCAGCCCCCGTCCTCCCGCCGCTGCCTGCGCCACTCCTGCCTCTGGCGGAGCGAGGGGAGGCTGGCGAGGAACCGCAGGTGTGTCTGCTCCAGGGGTGGGGGGCCTGGGGGGCTGTTCTGGAGGGAATTAGGCTCGGGATTAGCCATGATTGCTTCTGCCCTAGCCAGGGCCATGCGTACCTGGTTATTTGTCTGAGTTATTGCAGTTAATTGCTGCTGGAGGGCTGGGGCCGAGGCTGGGTTCCCCAGTTAAGGATCTGTCTGTGCGTGCGCTGTCTGATTAGATGAAGTAGTTTTGGCAGCCCTTTCTAACTGGGAAAGGGTGTTGGGATGAATGGCTAAAATCAGAATCCTTTCCTATGCTTGTAAAATGTGAGGATTTGCCAGTATCTTCACTGGTTTAAACTGGATTTTCCTTTTCTTACCTAGGTGAGAGCTCTATCGCTTCCACTAAAGCAGAATTTGGAATTGCCATTGATGGGAGAATTATACGAGGTACGTGAACACCCCACTGAAAACTCTTCAGTAAGCTTATTCCATACCAACCAGATGTCTGTGGACAGTAACTTCACTCAGGCACGAGTCTGAATTCTTTGGGTTAATTGATTCACGAGGAGTCTCCCCCTTCTCTCGGGGGTTCTGAAACTACAGGCACAAGGATTCACAGACCTCCAACAGCTGTCATAAGGGTTCAGTTCTCATCCGAAAACTGCTCAAAGTGGTGGGGCTGCATGGTGAGGAAGACATTATTTTTCAGAGAGCTATGATTTTTTTTGGCTTGTCTTTTCCCAGGTCATGTAGGTTTGGCAGCAAAACACTGAGGAAATAAGATGCTGCCACCCCCACACCCCCCCTTTTTTTTTTTAACGGATGTTTTTCTTCCGCCTTTAATAGAAAATCCTGCTGCCTGACTTTGGTAATAAAAACATCCAGATTTCTAATCAGCTTTTTCTTGGATTTGTTTTCTTTGAGTCGCTAAACTGCCTGAATAACAACATAAGACTGTTGAAGCTCAAAGACAGACAGAATACTTTTTTTCAAGTAACTAGTGTCAGAGCTAAAGTCACGTTCTGGTCTTTGTAGCTGGTCGGGTGATTTGGAAAGGGATTGTTCAGTACTGCAGTCTGCAGAATCAGTCCTGATATTTACAGTTTATTTACACATTTTTATAGGAAGGACCTGGAAATAATCTTCCAACCTTTCCCTAGAACCTGCTTCTCATTATCTGGAAGCAGGGCTGGAGCTCAGTGTTCTTTAGGGATTAGTTTAATTGTGTGAAAACCCAAACGTGCCTGAAGGAAAATCTGAATTTTGAAAGCATACAGACCAGAGAAAAACTGGAACTGCTGCTGACAAACGAGTGCTTCTTTGCTGTGGCAGAATGATCTGAACTTTTTTTCCCCCCAAAGCGTGTTTGGCACATGTCAAAGTAGAACACACTGCTTTGGTTTGGGATTTTTGTTGGGTTTGGTTTTAGCAGTGTCGTCCAGGAAAATTTTTGCTGCAGAGTTTGGTAGGTGTAGTTGTAGGCTTTAGTTTAACTTGTGTCATTAATCTCCTGAAAACATACACTGGACACTCGATCTATTGTTCTGCTTTTTGTTACCCTAATGAAATTTGAACTGGGTGATTAGAAATAGCAGTTTAATTTGCAGTCCAGCAGGCTGGCAGCTGGAGCTATGCAGGTGGCTCTTTTCTCTTTGCCTTAAGCGTTCTGTTGATGTCAAGAGCGTAGTTAATTTTTGGTGCAAGACCAAACCTTAGCTTGAACATGATAAATCAGGTAGAAAATGAGACAATTATTAGACTTGGATTTCTGAACTAGCAAAGCCAGTGTGTGCCTGCTGCCCTCTGCGCATTGCTGCTGGCATGTCCAGGCCGCTTGGGCTACTGAGAGCTGCAACTTTTCCACCCCAAGTAAGTTGTCAGCAAGGTCTGGTGCAGCTGCAGTACAAAGCTTGCTGGGAAATGGGTTTTACAGAGCTGCTGTGCATAGCCAGGCTCATTGGTCACGCTTCTGGGGTGCTCTTTTACAACAGGAGCTTTGCTTCACTTCGGTATACTGTGGCTGTCAGACTCCATTGATTCAGGAATATTACTTTCAGCATTTAATCTACCGTAGGAATTTGACAGGCAGACTGCCCCGGGCATTATCTTGATTTGCTCCGATAGAACCGATCGATCTGGGAGCTGCAGGGCAAGAGCTGGTGTTAGTGTACAGAGGCAGTTTGATACTGGGCACTGTTAAATCGAAACAAGATCATGCTGAAATAAACTTTAAAGCATGCTGACAGTTGTTAGTCACTGCTGCATTTTATTTGTCTCTCTATTTCCTAGAGCTTGTCGTTGTGTCTCGTTCTGGGCAGTCCTCAGCAGCACGGTCTCACCCCAGCCTGCTGCCATGTCCACAGGTGCCAGTCACCTTCTCTGCCAGGCAGGGAATTGAAATGCCCAGCAGAGGAGATTTTCCCAGGGTTGTGAATGACAGGGTTGTGTACAGGACTGGATTTGCTTAATTGCTTGATCAGATTTTCTGCCCCTGCTAGGCCTGGATTTAGGTGATTATTATTGTTTAAGTTTATAAATGGCTAATTTATTATTTTCAGTGCTTTCAAGAAACCCAGTGCTGAGATTTCTGTTTGTGTCAGCGTTTTCTGATCTCTGTAGAGTATGGATTGGGATATCGGGTCCGTCAGCGAGAAATAATTTTTATCATCTGAGGTTTTCAGTTGTAAAGAGGGAGTTTCTTGGCTAGGACAAAATTAAATTGATGTCAGCCTTTCAGCTCTCATATCCAAATGTTCAGAAGCTTGTTTTGTGGGAAATTAAATTATTTTTTACTATGTAGTTCTGTGACTTCTACAGGTGTATTTCTGTAGTGATTGCTGTTGCCTTACTATACAGAGTATGCATTGTAGGAATTTTTTTGGTAGGACTATAATTTATTTATTTATAATTAACTAATCTTGTTTGAGTTTCATAGCCCGGGATTTTTTCTGTTCCCTGATAGTGAAGGGTGTTCAGCTGTTCCAGCTGGAATGTTTGTGCTCGAGCACTGAAGGGGAGAGGGAGGCTCAGGCAGAAATGGTTTCTGTAATGAGGTGCTATCTTGTTTGCTTTGGGTCTTACAGCAAAATAAACAGTAACACTTTCATTAAATGCTGGCCAGAAAGGAACAGGTAAAAATTAATTTTCCTACCACAATTACACAGAGCTTTCTGTAAATGCTTTTACAAAATATTTGCGGGTTGATGTTTTGTAAACACGTCTGCCCTGTCTCTCAGCTGGCAAGTGCTGGTGCTACGTGGTGCAGAGTCCTCCAGGATGTGCTGGAGATGGAGTGGCTTCAGCTGTGGTGTTTTGTTAGATGGCTTTTCTGTGCAGGGCCCTGGTGCTTCTGTTCTGCTCTAACATCTGTGGAAGGTCTGACAGAGTGATGAGTACTGCGTGAAAAAAAAGTGGAAGATGGAAGGAGACAGGCAGTGTAGTACAGGCCAGTTGGAAATAGGAAACAAATTCCTGGAAAAAGGCATTGTGAAAATGAGAAATGCTCTCCTTTGACCCATGTCTTGGCATATAGAAATGTTCTTTGCAGTGTTCTGGAATACGAAATTCCTGGACTGTGGTTTCTGCTCTAGCAGGGAGCGTTGAGCACGTTTCCTGCTTTCCTTTCCATATCTGGAAGAAAGGTTAACTGCTCTTATTTATTGTGTGTTGTCCTGGCTCCCTTTTCTCTAGCAGAGCTGTAAATATGAGAACAGTTTGCTTCTGCAAAAGAGAACTCAGCTGGCTTTTTATCTGGACAGCACCTGTGTGTGTAGCAGGTTGTACCAAACATCTGCAGTAATGTTGGGTTTGGGGGAATAGGTAAAAAAAAACCCCAAGTGTTTTATCACAAAGCAAGAAAAAAAATGTTGATGGCATTTTTTTTTTCCTGGTAGGCACTGTGAATGCCAAAGGTCTTTGTAAGGTAAAAGGGAAGATTTCTCTTTCGTGGACATTGAGGCAGATGGAGGTGACAACAGTCAAGATAAAACCGTCTGGGGGGTGATTTTCTTTCTTTGGCATTTTTCAAAGACTGGTGGGTGTGGGTTAGAAAGCAGCCTGTGTGCTCTGGTGAAATGCTTAAGATACAGCTCCTGGTGATCATCAGTGGCAGTAAGTCCAACAAGGAGTGAACAAAGGTGCTTCAGTGTTTTTTCTTCTTATTACAGGTTTGCTTCCCGAGTTCCTGATCGACGGAGCGAGGCGCTGCAGCCTGACTGTTGCAGGGGGCAAGGGGTGAGCCTGCACAAGCAGGTAGGCACGTGGCAGAAACAGGGTCCTCAACAGTGCTAAAGCTGCCTGCCTTGGGATTTGGAATATACAGCTTTATATTCCTTCTCTCCCGGGCATGCTGCAAGCTAAGCTCTGTCTGTTGAATTGACAGGTAAAACATTAACTGTCCTGACACTGTTTCGTGACAGAAGTTTATCTCCCAGGCAAAGTCCATCGTGCTGGTGTAGTAGGAGCATTTGCTCTTCCATTGTTTTCACCTCTCTGAGGGGTACGATGGATTGCTGTGAGGATTTATGAATGGAGAAGGCAAAGTTTACTTCTTGAAACAGCCTTCAGATTTTCGGAAGCACTTCATGTTGAGAGTGAGAAGCTTCCAGGCTGTTGGTTCCTTGTCTCAGCCTCCCTTTGATTTTTCAGTGGGGCTTGTACGAATGAGGTCACAGAATTGGTCTGGATTAAAAATATTTCTGTAAGCCAGAAGGTTTCTGTTCTATAACCTCTGTCATGACATGGATTAAGTTTAGAATACAGATGAAGAATTCATTGTATTGGCAGGTTGGGAACTTGCTACAGGGCCCTCCTAGCTAAGGTGGTGATTAGTCAAACTGCCCTTCAACAGGAACACCCTCCGAGACATCTGTGTTCATTTCCCTTCTAGCTCTTGAAGTAGCAGCAGTGGATCACTGCAGAAAACCATCCACAGAACTTACTGCTAAACATCAAAGAGGAGTAACTTTGGCCTTTGTCTTCACACATTTTATCTGGGTCAGTTATTAATTCTTAGAACAGCTAAATGTATACGCAGTAAGTTTACAACTCCAGGGTCAGCCCGGCAGAGCTGAAATGACTCCAATATTTAGTTTGTTTAACCTTTTGGGCACTGACAGAGCATAGCAACTCGGTTGCTATTCTAGTCAGAGTTACCTCACACGTTAGGAATGGATCAACTTTAAAAATATTGACAAAGATTAAAAAAAAAACCCAACTTGTAAGGCAAAGGAGCTTTGGCACACATCACACATACCGAGCTCGTGCTTGGCTGCTAAGTGCTGGGGATCAAAGCAAAAGACAAAGACTCTTAAACAGCTCAAAGCTGGTGATACTTTGAAAATCTATTTTGGGGCCTCCTCAGGGCTTACTGAGAGTTACTGCCACTTCTGCTCTACTTGGTCAGCCAGCTCTGTCCGTGTGCTTTTTCTTGGGAAATAATTTTGGAAGAGCTGTGGTGAGAGATGGTTTAATTCTATTAGTCCATGAGAAGATCAGAAGCAATGTGGAGTGAGTACAGGTAACTGACAGGTTACACTGAGGTGTAGTTTGTTCTTGACCTCCAGGGGTGTCATTTAGTGAAAAGCTCTCCTGAAATTACCCACTTTATGGGATATATTTGTAATCTTAGAGAATGTTGTATCAAAGCCCCTCAGGATTCAGTGGGGAGCAGCTCTGGTTCTGGGATGCAATTTACATCATCTCCCAATAGCTTCTAGTAGTTCCTACTGCCATTTGTTTCTTCTGCAACCCCTCGTGTTTTGGTTTACTGTGCTAAACTTTATAGATTCTTTTGTCAACAGACTGGGATATGTTGCCCTTTCACCAGATGTGTTTAGGAAACTAAAGTGAAATAGTTACAAATGGTCTTTTCACACATTTTTCCCCTGAAAAATGACCTTGCATAAGAATGAACATTGCTTCTTCAGGCTTTTGGAGTTTCATCCCTGGTGTGATTTATGTTTTCCTAACAGAACAGGAAGCATTCATTTTTATAATTACTTTTTCCTGCATACTTTCTAGTGTGGAATGTGTTAAAATACTTCAGTTGCACTGATACAACACCTTTAGTATAACGAAAGAGAAGAATGGGAACACGTAGCAAGATTTTTAAAATAAAAAGCCAACTTCTGATTTCTGGCAAGTACCAGCTCCTGATGAACAACCAGCACTTTACCAGCAGTTGCTCCTGTGACGTGCGTTGGGCTGCTCCTGAAAGTGCCCTGGCAGTAGCACACTATCTGGTAACCATATATGTCACTTGGCTTTGGGAGCCACTGAAAGTGCAGACATTGCAAGTCAGGCCACTGGAGTTTGCTTAAAATGGCTACAGCAGCAGAAGCACTCGAACGGCTGCGTTCAGATACCTAAATGTTGCTATTTTTAATCCATAGGTGAAAAAAGGGATAAAGTTGAACTAATGTAATTCCTTTTTTCTCTGTGAATGTTGGGAAGGACGTTGGAGTTATTTTGGCTGCAGCAGAGCTCCGGGCTGCCTGGCAGAGGCTCCTAACTGATCACAGCAGCTGCAGGAGCAGGCGGGATGCGGCCGGCCGGGCGTTAATGCGTGCGGCAGAGCTGTGCCTGTAGGGCTGCACTCACGTCTTGGATCATCCCTCCTGCCCCGGATTCTGTCTGAAAGTGTAGACAAGAGTTTGGAGGGTGGACCTGGGGGGCTTTTGGCAATAAGCCTCTGCCTGCTCCTGGGGTTTGCCTTAACTCGCTGCGTTCAGCTGCAGCACTCCCAGTTCTGATCACTCTGGCTTGAAAGCCTTTTACTTTTTTTTTTGCTGATTTCCTCCCTAGATGGAAATAAACCTTTTATTCTCAGCCCAACACCATTCATCTGTTATTAGGCAGCCACTTCAAACATTGGTATTTCCAGTCTTATCGGGCTCCATGTCCCTCTGTAGTTTGTCAGGCTGCCAGATGTTGCCTGCTCTCCCAGATCTTCCTCATGACTTCATTGTTTTCAAATACCTTTGTTTCCCCGTTTCCTTCAGGTACAGCTGGCAGGTGCCTGCAAAGATGTCTAAAACTAACAAGTCAAAGTCCGGATCCCGTTCTTCCCGGTCGAGGTCTGGATCGAGATCACGCTCGCGCTCCTTCTCCAAATCTCGCTCCCGCTCTCGTTCTGTCTCACGCTCAAGAAAACGCAGGCTCAGGTAAGCACGGGCTGCTCTGAAGCCTGAGGAGGTGACCGAGCTTTTCCTCTTCTCCCGGTCACTTAACTCTTTTCCAGGGAAAGGCTTTGATCAGATTCTAGCACAGACAGTGTCCCATGTCTTAGGCTGTTTCCCACCACCCTGCACTGTTTGGAATTGTTTTCAGTGAGCCAGGAGAATAAGTTGTGACTGTTTATCAGCACTGTCAAGGTACTCCTGCTTCTGAGCCTGTAACTGGATCTCTGTAGCATGGGTTTGGTGAACAATAACTGTATTTTTCTGTGCCAGGTCCTTTCTCCTCCTATGAACACTAACAGATACTCTAATGCCCAGGTAAATCCAGAGGTGGTTTTGTTGGGGTAGTTCATTTGTCAGGGATACAGGCCACAGTGGACTTACTACAATCTTTTCAGACGGGGCCCTTAGAGAAGGCTCCTGTACTTTGGCTTTGCTCAGAGGTTTCCCCAGAAGCCCCTGTGATTCCCCAGGTTGAGCAGCTCTCCAGTGCTGCTGTCTGTAAGGGGATAGCCTCTTGTGCTTTTGCCAGTGCTGCGCACGCACTGTTGAGATCCAGTTTCCTGCATTACAAGTACTCGTGGCTAATGATTGAGTTTGAAATTGCCAAAGCAGGACAAAGTGGTAAAAAAACCAACAGAGCTTTTTATCCTGGCTTGAGATTTTGAGACTTAGCTTTTGACTGGACATTTGCTTCACTGCTGTGAGAGAGTTCAAGTGCATGCTGCACAGTCAGAGTGGGGAGAAGAGCTGGGAAGGCCCACAGCAAACTTGCTCCTCTGTTTTGCTGAACATCTTTGGCTTTCTTTAAGCTTTTAATGTAATTGATCCCAGACGTGAGGGGCCTCTGCAGCCGCCACGTGCTTCCCCCTGCTTTCCAAACACGAGTTTGGCCAAGTTTTCCTGACAGGTTACAGTGCTGCCATGGAAGGCAGGGGCAGCTGGTGGTGGTGTTTCCCCACCCCTCCCCTCCCCACACAGGAGTCTGAACAGAAGGGGTTGTGCCAAGTGGAGAAAGTAGGTGACGTTAGCTCCACTGCAGTTCATTTTGAGAAACCATTGATATTCATAATAGCTCTTCTCACCTCCCTGGACTGCTGCTTCTTGGGCCAGCTAAAGGCTCCTGGATATCAGGATATCTGTTTTTTCCTGTTCCTCTGGCCGAGCATTTTCTGTCTGGCAAAGACATTCCAGTTGGACGGGGTACGATGATGTTCAGCTGCTTTTTCACTAATCTGAAATTAATAACCCATATTCTGAAAATCACTAGACTGTAAGCTCATGCAACTGTTAACAATTAAAGAGGTTTTCAAAATGCAGAGGCTCTAATAAATGTACAGTTGGAGAGAGGAGGACATGACAAAACTAAACTAGAGGCGGAGACTTGAGTCAGACGAAGTCCTTTGCAGAAAGAGGCTGGAAAGCTGGAAGATCCGTGGTCATTTGGGAATATCTGCCTAGCTATGAAGAGCTTTGACAGTTGAAAACAAAGACAACCTGTGCAAACGTGATCGTTTCCTCTGTGCTGCTGCTGAATCTACTTCTGCTTTGTAAATAACTGCTTTAAAAAAAAAAAAAAGGATCAGCATGGAGGGGGTTGGTCCAGACAAGTCGCCTTGCCTGGCCTTAGGATCCACTCCGAGGTAGGTCTCCTGGTGTCTTGGCATGATAGCTCTTTACGGGTACGGGAAATGGCTTTACTCTTCTTGGTAGGTTTGCTGTTGGTTCGAAGCTGTATTGCCATGCTGGAGTCTGCCTAATATTTCTTGCTTTGTTTATGACTTCTCTTTTTCATTTTTAGCTCTTGCAGAGCAGTGGGCACTCAGAAGCAGAGCAGTGTTGTATTAGCTGGCTAGCTACAGCCGCTGGCACAGCCGGGGAATTGCCACTTGCAGTGTTTCTTTGCACCACATTTACTGTGTTTTCCTAGTAAGATGTCTTGTAAATAATCTCTGCAACTTTTGGAGTGAAACCTTCCTGCTGCACACCTCCCTAAAGCCACAGGATAGGCTTTGGAAGCAGAGTACAACAGGTCCCTTGCTGGTGGTGGGTCACACGCACAGGAGTTGTCTGTGAACAGGAGTGTGTGTGTCCGTAGTGCTTTTGACCATCAGTGTAACTGGTCCTTGCCTTTTGCCTCCCTGCTTTTCCTTCTCATCATCGTTGTTCACATGAGGAAGTCTCTCAGATCAGTTGCTTAGGGTTTTCAGTTGTTTGAAATAAAGGATGACACACAGGTTAAAATTAACCTTAAGCTGTTGGCTAGCGCTGACTGTAGAATGAATGAAGTTTTTCCTGCTAAGCTGTGATGTGTTTGGTAGGTGGAAGAAATAAAAGCAGAACAAAAGTATGCCTGTGACTGCACACACGTGTGCACCGTGCAGGAGCTGTAGGGGCAGTGCTGGATTCCCTGCTGTGCCAGGGGCTCGGGGTGTGAGTGGAGAGGGGCAGCAGTGAGCTCTGCATGGCCAGCCTCTGAAAGACGTGCACGTCGTGGAGTATGAGGAGTGGTCTGGAGCCAGATCTCCCCTTGTGGAAGAAGGGACCGTGGAAATGTTTTTAGTGGACATTATTTACTAAAAATCTGTTGGGAAAAGTCTCTTTTCTGTTTAAATGTACTAGTTTGGGTGCTTTCTCTGTTCATTAATGCAGATTTGCTAAAATCTCAGGCGCCTGGCAGAGGGTTGGTTTTCAGACAGTTGTGAAACACGTGCTGGAAAGCTGGTGTTTAATCCCGTGCAGCTTTTAAACAGTTACAGCTCCAAACATTCAGTGGAAGAGACTTGGAACAATTAGCCCTTCGTGTTTTCCCAGTTAAATCTGTGTTCTTGGTCCTTGTCTTGGATGCAGCTCTGCTCTTGGAGCGTTCTCATGGTGTGGCGGGAGCTGAGGGCCCCTGAGCAGTGCCATCTCGTGGTGTCAGCAGGAGAGCAAGCACATCCCTCTGCTTTCCTGCTCCTCTGGAGCTCCAGCTTCCCAAGTGTGGCTTTTTCTTTTTACCCCCATCAAGCAGTGTGCTGTCTGCTCCAGCGTGGCTCCTCTCGGGTGGAGATGGAGCGGTTTGTTTAACTCTCCTGGCAAAGAAGTGGGTTTCCTCTTGATTGTCAGAACTCCAAAAGCACATGGGAACTTGGGACACGAGGAAGATTTGGGATCTGTTGTAATAATGGTAACACGATGTGGATAAAGTAGTAGTTCTGTGTGGAGGAGCTCTAGGAGGAGGTAAAGCTTGACTTTGAGCTGGAAGGGGCTGGAAGTTTGAGATTTGTCACTTGTCCAGAGGCTGGATAGCAGTCGTGTTCAGCCTGGAAAAATGAAGAGCAACGTTTACTTGCTGTGATCTCGCAGTTAAATATTTCTCTGGCAGTACCACAGGTAGAGGTTTTCCCCCCTGCAACTGACTGAGGGCAGAGCACAATAAATACCTCACCTGGCTGAGAGTAAACACAGCCATGACTTTTTAAAGCTTAGAAAGGAACTTTTCCTTTTTAGAAGGTTTCAAATAAAAAGCTGTGACACAATAATAAGCTAAACTCTTTTTTGTGTACTTTTTTTTTTCTTTTATCAGTTCTAGGTCCCGTTCAAGGTCGTATTCTCCATCTCATAACAGAGAAAGGAACCATCCCCGGGTCTATCAGAACCGGGATTTCCGAGGTCATAACAGAGGCTACAGGAGACCCTATTATTTCCGTGGCCGCAATCGAGGGTTTTACCCGTGGGGCCAGTACAACCGAGGAGGCTATGGGAACTACAGGTCCAACTGGCAGAATTACCGCCAAGCGTACAGCCCTCGCCGAGGGAGGTCGCGCTCTCGCTCGCCCAAGAGGAGGTCTCCTTCGCCAAGGTCCAGAAGTCACTCTAGAAATTCCGATAAGTCATCTTCTGACCGGTCGCGGAGGTCTTCCTCTTCCCGGTCTTCTTCAAACCACAGCCGAGTTGAGTCTTCCAAGCGTAAATCTGGAAAGGAGAAAAAGTCATCTTCCAAGGATACCCGGGCGTCTCAGGCCGCGGGGGATAACCAAGGGGATGAGGCCAAGGAACAGCCGTTTTCAGGAACAGCGGCTCCAGACGTCAAGGCGTCTGAGGGATCAAAACCATGGCAGGATATGACCACCGATGGTACGAGTTCAGCAGCCAGAGCTT
>VWZY01012422.1:14660-25963 GCA_013399075.1 Chloroceryle aenea
TGGAGATAGGACTAAGGAGTGAGTAGGTCCCCTGCAGGAGTGCTCATAGCTCTTGAACAGGTCCCCTGCTCATAGCTCTTGAAGCAAAGATGGGCCCAGTGATGTTGTCCAGCAGCCTAACAGGGCACGCTGGCAGCTTGCGTTTTGAAGTTATTTGCTTGTCAGTTAAAGACTTTTTTTTTTAGTATTGCATTCTTGAATTGCATTAGATACTATAAATTAGCAAAACTTAATTGAATCTTGCCTCAGGTCCTGCTGCGAGCGGCCTGGGGCAGGGCTAGCTGCAGTGCTTGTGCCTGTGTACCTGGGGAGAGTGAGAAACGAAGGCACTGAGATCATTGCTGATTGAGACATCCCCCCAGAGAGGAGGCATCGCCTTCCCCTCTTTACTTGGTCAGTCCAGTGCAGATTGTGCCTGGAGCTGACCCTTTGTTCTAAATGATTCAGTAGCATTCACAAGTGCTTTTAAATCTTTCCTTTACTGAAGTTATTTTGAACTGATTCTATATCCAGGATGCCCGCAACGTAAAAAGAACAAAACCTCTTGTTTGGACTTTCCAAAGCACTGAACTTGCCTTGGGCTTTAGCACTGTTCCCTCAGAGTTGGGGTTTTGCTTAATGAATGCTGTGAACCGTAGTTCTGATGCTTTAAAGTAGCTAAATTGTTGTTCTCTACAAGTGTTTTGTCTTCTCCCAGCCAAATAATTATTCTCCTCTGTTAACCTTTTTGCTTTTATTTGTATTTACAGTCTGTCATGAAATATTTAGCTTACCTATGAAACTTGCATCCAAAATTTGAAGTAGATTTTGAGGCTTTTATTTCCAGTGTGTTGTTTAAAGCAGAAAAGCCCAGTTTGAAAGTTTTGATGTGTTGTTCTGCTGAACCAGGTTTGTAAGTAAATAAACCGACTGGGTAAGATGTTACTATTTTCCTTAAACTGATCTGTGGGTAAGCTGTTGTTTATTTGTTCTCGAGCCTCATTTCATCGGTTCTGCGTATCCATTTTCTTCTACATCTGCTGAATTTTTTGAGAACTGCAAGTCTTAAGTCCAGGCTGAGTAATCTACTCTACGTTTTAACTATGTTAGGGCCTAGAGACAGCTTTCTGTACACGCATAGCTTGGTGTTGGCTAAAATTTGTCTGCTTTCACCTGAAGCATTAACCTCCTCGATCTTTAATAAGAGAACTACTTTAATGTCTGTTTCGTGCACAGGTATCTGGAAGAGCAGAAGACTGAGAATGGGAAAGACAAAGACCAGAAAGTAACAAATGTTGAAAAAGAAAAAAGTAAAGAAAAAGGGAATTTCTCGGAGTTGGGATCAACAGATGGGAAGGCAAAATCCGACTCCTATGCCTCCAAAGCCGACTCCGAGAAGGGATACCGCGGCAGCCAGTCGCCCAAGCGCTACAAGTTCCGGGATGACTTTGACAAGCTAAAGGTCCCGGAGTTCCACAAGGAAAGTCATTATGGCAAAGAGGAAACGGATGAGCAGGAAAAGAAAGACAAGGCAAAGGGCCGGAAGGATTCGGAGTTTGATGATGAGCCCAAATTTATATCTAAAGTCGTAGCAACATCAAGTAAAAGTCAAGAGGAGGATCGATCAGGGAAGTGGGAAGGTGTGGTGTTCTTGCCACCTGGGAAAGAGAAGCAGAGGAAACCTGATGAAATGGAGGAGGAAAGCTATTCGGAAAGAGCAAAAAAAGAAGAGAGGCCAGCATCCAAGAGAGCTGAGCCAGGTCACAGGGGCTTTGTTCCCGAAAAGAATTTTAGAGTGACCACTTACAAATCGAGCCAGGAAAAAAGTTCTTCCCCCCCACCAAGGAAGACTTCTGAGGTGAAGGAGAAACCAGGCACCAAAGTAGAGGGGCTAGTGCCTGGGAAATCCTCCTTTTCCATTACTCGTGAGGCCCAGGTCAATATTCGAATGGATTCCTTTGATGAAGATCTTGCACGGTAAGCACTTGCTGCTGTTTTCTGAGAAGTCTGAAGTGATTTTTCTTCCTTTCTGTTTCTCTTCCTGAAATCCTCATACCCATGCCAAGCGTGAGGGAGGCTAAATAATAACAACTTCTAATACTTATGTGACCCTGTTTTTGTGGTGGCAGGATAGGGAGGTTACCAGAGGGCAGATGGTGTAAGTACAGCATGAAGGTTAAAGAACATTTCTTAATCTTTTTTTACCACTAGATCTAAGATTAGCTCAGAGTGTAGATGCTTCTACCCCAGGTTCCATACCACACTGAGCTCGGGAAGGAGTCAGGTGCTTGGTGGCTTCTTGCTGCTAGGAGCTCAGTGGTACGGTATGGTCACTGTGCTGCTTAAATGATGCCTGATTCCCTGGGGTGTGTGTAACTGCTCTTAGGCTCAGCACTGCTGAAACTCCAAGAGGCACTACTCATTTCATGTGCTCTACTGCAGCATTGCTTCAGGAAATCTTAAGACAGTAAAAAATGACCCCAGCAAATGCATTTGTACAGCAGCAGGCAGTAAGCGCTACCATGCTCTGTGGGAACTTAGAGCTTAACGTAGAATTTAGGAGCAGTAGTGAAAGATCACAGCCAGCTGGTGGTGTAAGAACAGGCTTGTGTGTCACAGGGTTTGATACCTGCACAGCCCTCCAAATACAGAATAACGAGTGATCTGAGTTAGGACAGTAACCTGGAGCAGTCTATTTTAGAGATGTTGAACCAAGCATCCTGCTGACGCTGGTGAATGTTCTTAGGTGTCTGTACAATGCTACATAAAAAGTGCAGTCAGCTTCCAGCCTCTGAGACACTTGTCATCTTAAACTGCTTCTCTTCATCCTGTTCTACTCATTTCATGTGCTCTGTTCTTTTTCTAGCCCAAGTGGCATACTGGCTCAGGAACGCAAGCTGTGTCGTGACCTCGTGCACAGCAACAAAAAAGAGCAAGAATTCCGTTCGATTTTCCATCATATTCAGTCTGCTCAGTCTCAGCGAAGTCCCTCTGAACTGTTTGCTCAACATATAGTGACTATAGTCCATCATGTGAGAGGTAGGTCACAAGCCTGTGTATCTTCAGGTGAAGGGTCCCTCCTCCCTTGCCCAGATGAGCAGGTTTCTTGCACTGTAATGCTCCAAGAGTTGTTTGCCAGCAGATGCAGCCCAGTCACGAGTCTTCCTTAGTTACATAAATACTGTCTCTTCTGGAAAGGCCTTCCTTGGTTTTACTTGAGCAATATTCAGAGAAGCTGTGACTTAGAATTTGTGTATTCTAGGGGGTTTGTGACTCCCTTGAATAAATGGTTAATTTGAAGTTTGCCAGTGGCGTTGTTGGAGCTCAGCGCCAGCCTGCTCCCCGTGCCCTGCAGCTGAGCTGAGCTGGAGGACTGATGCACTTTGTCTGTTTGGAAAAATGGCATTAATGTTTTGGCATTGTTTACTCGACCCCCCAACAGAGCATCACTTTGGGGCTTCAGGAATGACATTGAATGAACGTTTTACCAAATATCTAAAGAAAGGAATGGAACAAGATGCAGCTAAAAACAAAAAGAGCCCTGAAATCCACAGGTTGGTGCCATTAGACACTGTCTTAACATTCCAGGGGTATTTCAGATTTCCTTCTCTTAAGCTCTGGAATAGTTCTGGAATATGAAAGCATATAACTAGCTTCAGGGAAGAGAAAGGGGTGAGGGGGAATAACATGGGGAGTTGAAAGTACCTTTGGAAACACTGGTCAGCTTTCAATTATATTTGACTGAAAACCTTGAGATTCTTCTGGCGAGCAAGAACCACATCTGTGTCCTTTCTTTCCTTCCAGGAGGATAGATATATCTCCCAGTACATTTAGAAAACATGGATTCTCTCAAGAGGAATCGAAAAGCCCCAGAGATCCTGGCTACAAGGTGAACTGTTACTCTGCTTAGTTTAATTCAACAAAATGAGTGCATTGGGCATGAACTTAACAGTGATGTTTTTGTTTAAATTACTCTCTACTTAAGTTTGTGTTTTTCTTTTAAGGATGGGCATAATTCTAAAAATGAACTACAAAGGGTTAATTTTTATTAAAAATGTATCAACAACCTTTGTGAAGTGGTTAGACTATGGTAAATGACCCCAAAGTCAATTGAGGTGAGCTTGAGAAAAAGAGAGAGGATTTTTGGAACAAGTGCCCATGATGAGAGAAGAGACTTTTTGTGATATTTTTCTGCTTGTAAGTATTATTAAATCAATTGTATACATGCAATATTGCCAACCATGTTTTCAAAAAGACATGCATGTCAAAAAGAGGAAAGTAAAACTAAATACTTATCTAAACCAAGTACACTATTAAGCGGATTATAAATTTTATTCTAACAACTTACTGTGCCATTTCTGTTGATTGCTGTTATTTAACATTCAGCACTTGTTTGAGTAGATCCAGACCATTTGGAAATTGGTGTATTAGCCTTGCTGAGTAGATGAGTGTTAAGCCATTGCACTCGCTGTAAACAATCATAAAAAATGGCTTAACCTAAAATGTTTGGGATTTTAACCTTTGTTTATTCACCTTCATACATATTTACGTTGAACGTTGAAGAGATTTTAAACAGTCCTGCTGAAACCTTACTTGTTTCATATTTGTTTTCGATTTTCTCCAAACACACTTGTGGCTTGACATGGACGATGGTGAGATGGATTTGATGGGCCTGAACTCTGAGCATCAGCTTGGCAGAGTGTATTATAAACGTGGTTTCCAAACAGCTCGCCAGCCTTCCGTGAAACAGACGTGCCCTCCCAAACCCAAATAGGTGTTTGCTGTACCACATAAGGGAGCTGCTGCTGATTTTGTCACTTATCTGTCATCCATCGTGTCGGGAGCAGTTTTATTCTCAGAGTAGAAATTAAAGCTCTTTGCCTGGGGAAAGTAGAAGAGCAAAATACCAAAACAAAACGGCTGCTCTCACTCCTGCGTTATTTGACATATTTATTTAAACAAAAAAGTGGTTAGAAACTCATGTAAGTAAAAAATTTAATAGCTAGAGAATTACTAATCCTTTTGTATTTAATTCAAGACGATTAATAATATGATGTATGTTGCCTGTCGAGTCCTGTGGTTGCCAAGCTCAGTGTTGTGTAAGCCCAGCAGCTCCAGCGACGCGTGGCAGGGGCCGTGCTGCTGCTGGCAGCCTGGTGTCCGTGGTGGACGCTGCTCCTCAGCTCAGCCTTTGTCAGAACCACAGCCACAGCTTTGCTGCTGCCATGGGTGCAGCTGGCACAGTACCAGGTACCACTGCTCCTAAAGTGTGTGCAGGTAACACAGCTGCCAAAGAAACAATCAGTAGTTGAGTAGCAATTTGAATTGACCTCAAAGCAAACACCAAGTAGTATATAAAAAAAACAACCCAACAAACATACAAGTGAGTTGTTGAGTGTTTTCCCTCCAGCTGGTTGGTGTTTGCTTTGTGAAATGCCAGCATCCACTTGCATCAGCAGAGTGGCTTGGATGGGGTGGAGAAATGCATCCTCCCAGTCGAGGTGACAGAGGAAATCCTCCCGACCAACGTGCTAGAGGCTGGTGTCGGGGGGTGTCAGCCCTCTCCCAGATGCACTTGGTTGCTGCATTTCAGTGGCCTCCATCTCTTTACACTTTGATCAGGAATCACAATGCTGGGGATCTCCAAGCAGCAAACAGCTTTTGCTTCTCCCCAAGTGCTGCCTCCAGACCTGGTGACTGGTTCCCTGCCCCTGCTAGCTGATGTCTGTCAGTGGGATAGCGAGTGTGCTGCTGTGCAGGGAGAAACCTCCACGGGCCGTAGTTCTGGGACATAATCAGCTGGATTCCCAGGTTGCTCTTATCTCTCCCTGGCTGTGGTGTGCAGTAGGCATCAGATTCTGCCCTCCCCAATTAGCAGGGTACTTAATGCTGTTGAAAAGAGGAGAATAAAAGTTAAAAAGCAGTGGTCTTACAAAGTGGTAGGAAAATTGAATTCTGACAAACAAAAACTTATTTTTAATAGTGCATTATTTTACATCTTAAAATGGATTGTTGATTAGTATTCAGATAAACTCCTGTTCTCCAGAAGTCTGTGCAGTCAATAGCAAAGTAGTGGTGCTGAGCCCGTGTGCCATAAATCCTCGTGTTCAACTCTCCCCTCTTCCCTGCACTTGTAGGCTGAAGGCAAATATAAGGACGACCCTGTTGACCTGCGCCTTGATATTGAACGCCGTAAAAAACATAAGGAAAGAGATCTTAAACGTGATAAATCCAGAGAATCGGTGGACTCGAGAGATTCAAGTCACTCAAGGGAAAGATCAGCTGAGAAAACGGAGAAAAGTCACAAAGGCTCAAAGAAAAAGTATGTAGGAAATGTAATAGCCATTTCCTTCTGCCTTTCACCTTTCTGCTGTTAAGGCTGGAGATGACACCGTGTACGAGCAGGTGTACACCTGACATAACCCTGCCAGTGGCCCGAGCTGTTCCCCTGCGTGCGATACCGTTGTATCTGTCTGAAACGTTAAGTAACTCTTAGAGGTAAATGCAAAGGCTCCATGTGTCAGTGGGTGAGTCACCTTTCCTTGTTCCTGTTGTCAGAGCGAGCAGCCAGGTTTAAATCTGACTCTGGTTTAATGCTAATTTAATCCTTTTCTATTAGCTTAACTTTCCATTTGACTAAAACTCTGTGGATGCATGTTTATCTCGGAGTAAGTGGTGTAAGCACCTTAGAAAGAAGCACCAGGCTCTTTCTGGAGGAGAGTGGGGGCCTGCGTTAGATCTGCGTGTTGTAGCTGATGCCGAGCTCTTGCTGGGGCTTTTCCTACTACAGCAGGAAAGGGAGGGTTGCACTGATAGGAAGTGGTAAAGGAACAGTCGCAGCTGAGTGGTTAACCCCGTTGGTGTCCCCCTCGCCCCCCTTTCCTATCACTGAAACAGGAAACACCGAAGGGTGCGTGAGAGGTCCCGGTCCAGTTCGTCATCTTCGCGGTCCTCTCATTCGGTCAAAGCGGAGGAGTATCCCGAGGAGACCGAGGAGAGGGAGGAGAGCACCACGGGCTTCGACAAGTCCCGACTTGGGACTAAAGAATTCACTGGTCCAAATGAGAGAGGAAGAGCCAGAGGGACCTTTGTAAGTGTTCTCCACCCCCTGTCCCAGAGCGGGGAAAAACCTGGCCAATGTGTGTTGCTCTTCCACAGTTAGTCTACTGTAAAGGAGAAACCCCAAAGACCTTGTCTGGCTGCGGATGATGAGCCAAAGTATGATCTCTCCTGGTGTGGAGCACAAACCAGAGTGCTGAGAATATGGTCTGGGCAGTCGAGCTCAAGACATACGGAGCAGGATCAAGCCTGGAAGCTTTTGTGCATTAGTAATTGCTCAGCAACCCCCATGGGCAGCATGATGTGCCAGGCTGGTTTGGGTTAGGCTGCCCAGGTGACTCCTCTGGTCACAGCCACGATTGCTCTCTGCAGTTCTTGTGCCTTAGCTACGTGAGTGTCTTCCGTGTGTGTTGTGTTTGCCAGGTGCTCTCTCGGGGGCTCCAGAAGTGCCCCTCTGTGATCTTAAACAGCCCTATAGAACCTGTCGGGCACTGTGAGCAGATGAGCCAGAAAACCCCCAGTGTTTCAAGGATAGATTAAAGGATGGCCAGAGAAGTGATGCTGGGTATCTTGGGCACCCTGAAAGCTGTTCTGGGGGTGGGATGGTGATGCCACTGCAACTGTTTCATTTTCCTTCCATGTTTTGCTCTTGCAGCAGTTCAGAGCCAGAGGGAGAGGATGGGGCAGAGGCAACTTTTCAGGCAACAACAACAGCAACAGCGGTGGCAACAACGATTTCCAGAAACGAAGCAGGGATGAGGAGTGGGATCCAGAGTACACGCCCAAGAGCAAGAAGTACTACTTGGTATGTGTCTGAAGGACTGAAACGTGTGGGTACACTCCAGGTATCTCTGGCCTTAATTGCCTTGGAGGTGAAAGCACCAACCGTCAGGAAACCATCTGATGACTGGCTTAAGGCTTCATGTGACACTTGTTCACAAGAAGGTTCTGGCTCGTGACTAAGGAGAGCTTGGTTCTGGCCACTGCAGAGTGCTGAGATCAGGGAGGTCCCAAAGGCCAGCTGAAGTTTTTAAAGTGTTCCACAATGCTGTGGAAAGCGCAGCTTAAATCATTAGCCTGTTAGAGGTGGCCTGTGTTTCTTGTTCTTCTGTCCCCACAGTGTCCAGCCTCTCCCAGGGGCCAGTGCTGTTCCTTTTTCTCACTGGTGACAGCAGCCTGCTGTGCTTTCCTCTAGGAGAGTCCTGACTGAGGCCCCTCAGAGGGGTGTTTTTAAATAGGCACTGACTGAATTTCCCTCTTCTGTTGAGGGGTGCGTCAGGTCCCTGGTCATCTCATTACCTAATGCAGCATCTCAGCCCCGTGCAGCAAGCTTTCATTGTTTCTTTTCTTTGTCCTGTGTTTTTCCCTGACCTCGCTGAGGCAGAGCTGTAATTGTTTGGGGTATCCAGTCTCTGCTCTGCACTCCACGTGCAGGAACAGATCAGTTTGAGCCTGGTGCCATGGTCCATGCCCACTTGTTCCTGTCACATCTTCCGCAGCTCACTCAAAGCGCTCCTGGAAGCAGCTCAGGTTATTGAACCCTGGAGTACCCAGGGGCAGGGACTGAAGCTGGTTTGATTGGCAAGAAACCAGAGGGGAAACCTGTAGAGTCTTGGAGTCCTGGAGCTGCAGAAGGGCAGTGGTTCTCCAGGCCTAGACACCCAGCCCCTGCCTGCCCCTAAATGTTCTGTAGGGAGCTTCCCATCTGCTGCTGTTCCCCAAGACAGCCCGTGTTTCGAGGTGGCAGTGCTCGGTGGGCACGGGGCTGTCCCCCAGGGCAGGGTTTGTTCGCTGCTCCCTTGAGCGGTCGCTATTTCANCCAGCCCGTGTTTCAAGGTGGCAGCGCTCGCCGTGGCGTAGCCACGCTGGGCCGGGTGGCACGGGGCTGTCCCCCAGGGCAGGGTTTGTTCGCTGCCCCCTTGAGCGGTCGCTATTTCACCCGCTGTCTCTGTCCCCCCCCGTGCAGCACGATGACCGGGAGGGCGAAGGTGCGGACAAGTGGGTGAACAGAGGCCGTGGCCGGGGAGCCTTCCCCCGAGGAAGAGGTCGCTTCATGTTCCGAAAGTCGAGCACCAGCCCCAAGTGGGCTCATGACAAGTTCAGCGGAGAAGAAGGGGAAATCGAAGACGACGAAAGCGGCGCAGAAAACAGAGAGGAGAAGGACCCCTTGCAGACGACGGCCGAGTAGCCGCCGCGCCGGCCTGTTTCCGGGCGCCCTGGCAGGAGGGAAGGGGTTCAGCACGCTGCTGGTGCTGGAGGTTGTCAGGGCGATGCCGAAGCGCTGAGCAGAGCCCCCTGAGGAGCTCTGAAACGATCCCGAAGTCACCTGCATTTCCAGAGCTCCCCCAGCGTGGACCAGGACTGGTACGTCACGGCTGCTTGGATCCACGCGTGGAGTTCATCTTCCCAAAGACTCGCCCTCCGGACTGGATCAGGTCAGGGACTGGGTGAGGTCCTCGATTTCCTCTCATCTGTGACCGTACTGAATGGTCGGTTATTTCTTTGGTAACAGGCTTTGAAGACAATGTGGCTTTTGGTTTGTGCCCATCTTAACCCAGTAGTCTTAATATTTTTGTTCCTCTTTTATAATTTGAAATAGCAAAGGTTGGGATTAACTTGCCCGTTCAAATTTTTCTCCCCTATTGTGTATTCAATTTTTTTAAATTCATACTCTACTTCTTTTAGGCCTTTCCGTACGTAGTAACATCAATTCCGTGATCATTTTGGAAACTTTTTGGTTCTTATAAATAAGGAAGCGATGAAGCATGTGAATAAACATCTAAATGTTAACTTGTTGGGACCAAACTGCTATGAATTTTTTTTTTTAAGACCTTTTTTTTATGTAAAAGTTGAGTTTAGGGCCTTTTCGAAATGATTGTTTTCCTTTTCTGTTGGAAGTTAACAGAATTAGCATGGTTTAAAAGAAAAAATACAAACAACAAATCCAACAAACAAACTCCACCCTCCTTCTCGCCACTGTTTGTGTGCACTGCTAGGCCTGGTGTGTGCTGGAGCCCCAAACTGCTTGTAGGCCTTTGCGTATCCTCCGCGGCTCGTTGTGATCCTGACGCTCTTTCCAAGGTCACAGAGTTTTCTAAGAAACCTCAGAATTCTACTAGGTTAAAACTAGAAAAGGAGACGAGAATTTTTCAATATTTTTTATTAATCTTTTTATAAAATCAACCCTCGGCCCCCCCTCCGGCGCCGGGTGAGGGCGGCCCTTGGAGGTGGATTTCTTTTTACCTTCTCCTGGAAAAGATTCCGCAGCAGTTTGCGGAGCNATTCCCTTGAACTCTTCCAGCCACGGGGCATCCATGTCTTCTAGGGGCAGCTTGGGCCTGTGTCTGGCCCCCCTCCCAGGGAAGAGTTTCTGGTTTCTAACCTCCCTCTACCCTTGTCACTTAAAACCATTATCCTCCCTCCCGAAGAGTCTGTCCCCGTCTTTCAGACAGGCCCCTTGAAGTGCTGAAAGGTCCTGAGGTGGGGTCCCTGGAGCCACCCCCAAATCTCCCAGTCTGGAGTTCCAGCCCTCCCATCCTCTCCCTGGCCCTTCGATTCCTGCAGTTCCCTCTCCTGCCGCTGCTCCGGCGCAGGCGCTGCAAGGGAGAAGTTTCTGGAGTGCTGGAGGTGCCAGAGCCAAGCAGACAGGGAGGTGTTTGTTTTACCTCCAGCCTGTCAGAGGAGCTATCTGGAGGGTTTCAAGCAGCTAAAGGGTCTTTTAGCCCCTTTCCAGCAGCAGTAAGTGCAAGCAGGACGACAGCCCAGGCCCCCTTCCTCTCCTGCCAGTGGGGTTGTGTCACCCCTGGGCAGGAACCAGCTCCCGTGCACCAGAGCCCCGGCCAGTGACACTTTTCCCTTGTGCCTCTAAGGGACGTTGCTGCCGGCTGCCCGAGGCGGGGGCTGGAGCCTCTGGGGTGACTTGAGGCTCTGGGGTGACTTGAGGTGTCCCCCTGCACCGCAGGGAAGGGCTCCTGGCAGGGGTTGGCCAACAGTGTTGGCTAAGAGGGGTTGGGACACTGCTGTGGGTTAACGGTTTGTTTCCCTTTCCACTTGAATTTGAGCCCTTGAGCCAACTTGAGACAAAGGCCACCCAGCGTTAGAATCGCAGAGTAACAGTTTGGGGTGGAAGACCTTTCAGATGGTGGAGTCCACCCCTTCCCCCAGCACTGCCCAGGCACCACTGACCCCTGGCCCTCAGCACCACAGCTCCACGGGGGGCTTGGAAACCCCTCCAGGGGTCACAGGGACTCCCCCCCTCCCCTGGG
>VWZY01012422.1:34565-54302 GCA_013399075.1 Chloroceryle aenea
ATCACCGCTACAATAAACAAGGCTAAGACTTGAGGCTACTGGCTCAGCTGGCTGGGGCAGGGGCAACTGTCCCGGAGGAGACCACTGAACACGAGTTTAGGGTACAAACCCTCTTTGTACCACCACCTCCTGCGGGGAGGGAGGGGAGGGGGGAGAAGCGAAGCCTGATGAGTTAGGGAACTCCAGAGTGAGATGCGAGTTTGAAATGCCCAACGAAAGCAACGAGCTGACAGCTCCGGATGCGAGCAGCCCCATCCCAGGAGGATGAGCCCACACCAAAATCATCTCCTGTTCCCCCTCATCCTCCCGAAGCAGGTGGCCAGGAGAGTGCAGAGAGGCGAGGCAGAGGCTGCGAAGCCAACAGCTGACCCCGAGCACCTGAGAGATGAAGGCTTGGGGCGCAGGAAGGATAAATCTGAAACACCCCCAGCTTTGGCCCTTCGAGAGGAAGGCTCCAATTCTACTCTTTCACGTGGCCGCTTCCGTTGCATTCTTTCCTTTCTATTCTTTCTCAGGAAGTTCATCTTGCAGAAAGGATGAGTGAGAAGCGTGCAAAACGCAGCTTCCTTGTTGTTTCTTGGCCAGAAAAAGGCATCTTTTCCCTACAGCTTCACTGGCAGCATCACCAGCGGCCGTGTCTGGTGAGGGTTTGTCAGTTGCACAGTCAGTCCTGCAGAGAATTCATAAATAAAGAACTGAAAAGCAAACCAAAAACCAAGCCTGGGGCTGTTCAGCCTGGAGAAGAGCAGACTGAGGGGAGCTGATCAATGTTTATAAATATCTAAAGGGTGGGGAGCAAGAGGATGCGGCCAGACTTGTCAGTGGTGCCCAGGACAAGGAGCAAGAGGCACAAACTGGAACCCAGGAGGTTCCATCTGAGCAGGACAAGAAACTTCTGAGCCTGGCCCAGGCAGATTGTGGAGTCTCCTGCTCTGGAGAGATTCCCAACCTACCTGGACCCTGCGCTGCTGGGCCCCCTGCTCTGGGTGCCCCTGCTGGGTGGAGCAGGGGGGTGGCACCAGGTGATCCCCAGAGGGCCCAGCCCACCCAACCAGGCTGGGGCTCTGTTCTAGTCTGGATTAGTGTTCACAATCCCTGCCTGCCCGCTGCCAAGCAGCTTGGGTGAGCTCGCAGGCAGGATGTAATGCCCGACGCTGCTGAGGAGTTTCAGGTCACTCCCTGTGTCCCCACAGACACCTGCAGGTTGGCCCAGGCTGGCCACAGCTCCCTGGCCCAGCCCACGGCAAGAGAAGGCAACTACGCTACAAAGGGAGCTGCTCCTGGCTGCCTGCCTGGCCCCAGAAGCAGGGCCCACCCCCCAGGGCGAGGCCACAGCAGCTTTTCCCCCTTTCCTTGTGCCCAGCCCGAGGCTGGCGGAGCAGGGCAATGCTGGAGGAGGTGGGAATGGGGGAAGGAGGCAGCAGGAGAGCCCCTGCCCTGAGGGGGAGCCCTGGCCAGGGTGCTGGGAGCCCCACAAGCTCTGTGTGAGAACAGTTCATCTGGCAAGACAGGCATCCAGTTCACAAAATGAGGCTCAGAAACAATCGCTGCTGTTCTCAGCACAGGCAGGTGCTCTGCCAGTGGCTTTAGGTGACAAACCAGGACATCCTTCTCCCGCCTCAGCACCACGCCGGGGGCAAAGGCAGCCCTGGTGTGCGTGGTGAGGCTGGGATGGCAAGATACGAGGGGAACAAATACAGCAGAGACTTCAGCCAGCCCCTTCCTAATACTAGGCAGATTATTCTGGGAAGCTTTTTCACATTATAACTCATATATTATATCTGTACCACAACTGAAGTGTGAAAATGCTAAATCAGAATTAATGCAACTTTAACTGCACCTTAGATAAGCTACTGAAAAATAAGATTAAATCATTTATCCTTATGAAACTAAAAGAATCAGTGAGAGGTGGGAAAGAGGTCAGAGGCCACGCCGGGCCGAGTCCTGCCAAACCTCTGAGCTGCGGACAAGAGCCGATCGGCGCCGCGGGGACGACTCTCGCCTGAGGCAGGGGCTGGTCACCCCAGGTGGCCCCTGGTCACCCGCTGGTCACCCCCGGGCAAGCGGGCGACTGTTGGTGCCGCTCACGAAGGCCTTGTCACACTGCAGCCCACACAGGGCCACCATGAGCCGGACAGCGCAGCCAGAGCAGGTGGCACCTTAAGGGCAGGCAAAGAACCGATGCAGATGAGGGGAAGGGGGAGGTTTCAGGAAATTCTTCCATTGAGAAACCCCGATAAATCCAAGCTTATTCAAACCATACGGAGCGAACGCAACCAGCCGACTCTCCGCGCTGCACAGCCACGACTCGTGCCAGCAAACCAGCTTCACCCTTGGAAGTCTTCTCCTTTCCCACAGGCTTTGCTCGATCCAGAGAACAGCACGGTTAAAAAGACAAGAGAGGTAGATTACAGTCATGATTAAAAGCAGATTAGTCATCTAGGCTTCGATTTAAAAAACAGATTCCAGAAGATGCCGAGAGGTTGCTGCTTCCAAAACCAGCTTTGTCAAAAGTCTTCTCCCTCCAGAGCGAGCTGAGTGTCCCCGGAGAGCTCAGGAGGATTGCTACATTACTCTCCACGGCGGGACACCGGTATTGCTGTTGAGCTGTAGTAGGTGACGTGAAAGGCAGACTGCAGGGTGGTGCTTGTGCTCTCAGACGCGTGGGGAGCTACTTCCGAAGGTACCTCTGGGCCAGGATAGCTGCATCCAAAGGGTTCATGGGCTGGGCGTCGTGGCCCAGGCGTCGCACGGGGGGGATGTTCCCGAACTGCCGCTTCTGGAGGAAGCTCTTGGCCTCATGCAAGGTGTTCTTCTCCTCAGCCAAGAGCAGCTGCTGCCTCATGTAGTTCTCGAACTCGTACTGCGAGCACTCCTCCGTCACCTTCACCTGCCAGACAACCACCATCAGAGCCACAGCCACGAGCAACAGTTCCACAGCTCCCCCAGAACGGTCCCGAGCTACCAGAGGATCAGGGAGTCTGGACCTGCTGCCAGATGCACAGGCAGGACACACCAGTGCCACCAGGAACAGAGGTCTGGAAGCCTCGGGGGCTGTGTCCTGACCCAGCTCACCCCAACCCGCCAGATACTCAGGGGCTGCAGCTGCCTGACCCCAGCCCTCACACCTCCCGAGCCCGGCGGGGGAACCTCTGACGGCAACGCGGGCGAAGCCTCCGGGCAGCCGTCCCCAGGCACTGAGGTCACCGGCTGTCACTTCCAAGGCACAACGTGCTGGAGAGAGAGCAGGATGTTTGCTCCCTCTGCAAAGCTCACCAGGGAGCCCGAGCCAACACCGCTGCCTCCTCCCAGTGATCCCAGCTGCGTGCGAGGCAACATGGGCTGCTCAGAGAGGGGCGAGCCGCCCTCGGCCAGCCCAGGGGCCGGCAAGCTCACTGCCAGCTGGATGCCACTCTGGGTGCCAGCAGTGTGAGCCTTTCCTTCTGCAGTGCAAGAGTGTGATGGACTCTGCTGCCTCGCAGAGCAGCGGCCACAGCCGGGTCCTCGCCACCCTCCCCTCCCCTCCCAGCTCTTACGAACAGACTTGGCACAGGGGCACGGAAAAGCAGTTCCACAGAAAGGAAAATGGGAAAATCTACCTCCTGGGGGTTTTCAGGGTTAGCCACCTGGTCATCGATGTCTGGCACCACTTGCAGAGGGCCACTCAAGGAGGACATGGACTGCCTGGGGAGGGAGCACAGCATCAGGGACCCTGAGCACAGCCCTGGCTCGCCCACCCTCACCCCACACCCCCTGAGTGTGGTCTGCTGGGTGGGTGTCACGCCAGCTACTGCTGCTAAAGGACTACTCCAAATTCAGCTGCCCCGGTATCAAATCCTGTTATAATCCCTGAGCTGCTCCATTCCTTAATTTTTATTTCTTTTTTTAACCAGACTGTGTTACTATTGCATCCGTAGGAGAGAACACAGCCACAGCTCCCCAGATCACAGGCGTCACTGCTGACTCAACAGCAGCACCAGGACTTCGCCCGGGCAGGCTGCGCAGCACGGACAGAAGGTCACAGGGCTGACAGGAGAGGGCTGCAGGAGCAGACGCCACTGTTTCTGCTGGAATCTCACCCCAGCTGGTTCAGGCCAGTCCTGCACTCAGTTACCCTTGAAAGGCATCTCCAGCCTGCTCTGCAGTGTCCCCACCTGGAGTGGCATGTCCTCCTCTTCCCCTATAGAAATGTCAGGCCTGGGTTTTGTTAACGGACACAGCAGCGCTAGTTATGAGCTCGCAGAAGTGTCCACACGAGATGCTCCTGACCCTCAGACTGCCTTGAAAATCAAATCTGGGGAGCACGGGGCAGGCAGGGGAAAGGCCTCCTGCACCCCAGCGCCGTCAGCAGTGCTGGTGCTTTACAGACCCCAGCCTCAGTCACCAGGACACACACGTGCCCAGGCCACCCCGGCTGTCACACCAGAGACACAGGATCTAAAGACCTCTCTGCAGTTCTCAGAGCCTCCTCTGGTGTCCTGTTTGGCAGCAGTCTGCTGGCTGCAGCTGGAACAACACAGCCTAAGGCAGAGACGCCGTGTTCCCGCCGTGTCCCCACCGTGTCCCCGGCTCTGCTCTCGCACATACCACGATGCTATGATGGAGCTGAGCGAATCCAGAACTTCGGACGCCGTCAGACGCTGCTGCGGGTCCAAGACCAGCAGCTTGCGGATCAAGCACACAGTGTTTTCTGAGACCCGTCCGTCCCTGGGGGAGAGGAGGAGTGGTGAGGGCAGCGGCAGCACGGACGTGCTGGGAGCACAGGTCAGGAACTCAAGGAGCCACCACTGCTCTGTCTGAGACCCCAGAATGAACTGGGAGGTTGGTTCCCTGTCTCTGCAGCCTGGGGCCTTTCTCACCTTTCCACAAGCTGTCCCAGCTCTGCTACTGCTTCCTCAGTGTCTACTGCATCCAGCCTTTGCTCTCACTACTGCTGCAACTCTTGGGTGCTTTGAGTGCAGCCCCTCCAGCTCCAGTTGTCCCAGTAAGGCCCAGAGCACCACCCGCCCAGGCACCAAGAGAAGGGGCTCCCTGGGCTGTACTCACTCGGGGATGGTGTACTCGGCAGCCTTGATTTTCCGGAAGAGCTCCTGAGGTATGCTGTCGTAGAAGGGGAACTGGCCATAGAGCATGGTGAAGAGCACCACACCCAGTGCCCACATGTCACTGGGCTTTCCTCGGTAGGGCCGTCCTGCAGGGACCAAGGAGACACAACAGTGACAGGCTTTAGGACACTGCTCACCTCTGCAGCCCACCACCAGCAGCACAGCAACCCCCTCATGGGACTTTTTTCTAAGCATTAATCAAAATACGAGACTTCTTATCACAAGACACTAAGAAACCCTTTCATAGAATCACAGACTGGNCAAGTCCAGTGAAAGGAGATGGGAATTTAGGGGGCCAGTGAGCACAGGGCGGGGGGAGGCAGGAGAGCAAGCCCTGCAGGGGCGAGTGCTCCGGTGAAGAGCGGCCCAAGACGAACACCAACCACTGCTGCACGGAGGGGCTGGGTGGAAGGGCAGACTAAGCCCCCCCTGCACCCGTCTCAGGCTGCGCCCATCACGATGGGACTCTGCCTCTGGGATAGATCCAGCACTGGAGCCTGCTGGGAAGCTGTGGAGGGCTCAAGAAGGTGCCTCCCCCCTCCAGAAGCATTCCCAAAAGCTGCTGCAGCCCCAGCAGGCGCTGGGAGCCGCTCGACGGGAGCGCTGCTCTAAAGCCGCAAACAGCGGCACGCACGAGGGTCAGCAAACTGAACTCCAGCGCTGCACCACAGCCCGGCACCGAGGGAATGACTTCCTCTGACTCACACCGTGAGTCACTGCTGCAGCATTTGTTATTTGTACTAATTATTCTTTGCTTTATATGCTCAAAAAAAGGCACCTCTCCCTCCTCCTCCAGCTTTTCCTGCGGTGACATTTCAGCAGCCCTCAAACGCAAGCCGTCTCTTAGCAGGAGACAGCTTCTCCTGGAGACCTGACACAATGATTAATTCTTCTGGCGTTTTCGCTCTCTCTCGAGCAGGAGTGATAGCAAAACAGACAGAGGGATGCTCAGAGTCTGAGGGTGGTGGTGAAACCTGGAATGTCCTCAAATAGCTTCTCCCTCAATGCTCGGAGGGGAGCTGCAGGCTGAGCCCCTCTGGAATGGCACAGGATGGGGCAGCAGAGCCATCAGAGCCAGAGCCTGGTGCCATCACGGGCAAGGCCAGGCCAGGCAGTGCTGCAGCAGGGCACAGACCTGGGACAGCCTCAGCTGCTGGAGAAGTCAGAGATCCTGCTCTGCAGAGAGGCCAGGGACCCCACTGCCAAGGGAGCTGGCAGCAGGCACGCAGGGTACCAGGGCTGGAGCCCAGGACAGAGCCGTACCCCGGGGGAGCAGGAAGGAGCAGCTCCACGCAGCCTTTACCAGCCACCTGAGCTACTCCAGCTCCAGCAGAGCAGTTGGCTCCTATCATCCATTTGGTTACAGGGGCCTCAGGATATCCTGCAGAACAGGAAAGGCCTGCAAAAAAACACACCTCCCCGCCTGCCTCTGCTCCCTTCCTGGCTTAGTCCTGCCCAGGAGGGAAGCAGCCTCAAACCTGCCTCGCAGATGACAACGGAAGAGCTCAGCTACACCGACTGCTGCTGCTGGAAAACCTGCCAACAGGCTTACTGAGGGGAGCCCACTGGGGCTGGAAATTTCAGGACCAGCTCCCTCTGAGGGCATTTCTGAAATCCCAGTAGCCTGAGATACCACAAGCCATCAACTCTGATCTCCAGCAGAGCTGTGTTCAGTACTCTAGAAGCTCCCCTCGCACAAGCAAACACAACAGACTTTCAACACTCAAGTTCACCTGGATCAGAGCAAAAATCACCTCCAAAAAAAACCCCCAGACGAAGCCTCAGTCACTGCCCTGACGAACAGGACACCCACTGCCTGCTCAGCTACTGCCAGCACAAGGAGTAGCCCACTAGCAGAGTTCAGCAAAGAGAAACCTCCCGAAGCACCCAGGCAGACAGACCCTGCATCTGTTTCCAACAGTCCCACGCACTGAAGAGAGTTAAAAAGCAGAAGGACATCGGGGAAAGCTCCTCTCTGCCAGACTTCTGCTTAAGGCCTCTGCTGGAGACAAGGCACAGGCCAGACTGCTGGAGACAAGACAGAGCCCGAGCAGGCTGCTGCTCTGGCCTGCTGGGATCGTTCCTTTCTTTATAACTCACTCCTCTCAGTTGGCTCAGAAGCCACCTCGAGGGTCAGCAATTCCCTCCTGGAAGCAGGCAGCAGCTGCAGCAACTGCTCCTCTCTGTGCACGGCCTGGAGTGAATTGATGTTGTGGTGGGATCTGGACCAACTGCCTCTTAGGCTGAGGGATTTACCTGCAGCTTAAGCGAAGCCTCAGGAACAAGGTTCAGACATGGGAAACAGAACAGCTTGTCTGCAGTCAGCCTTGCTTAGGAAGGAGTGAGGAGTCTTTAACCAGCTCTGAAGTGCAGCTAGCCTTAAAAACTTTACACTGGCTCCTTCCCTCCACAGCTTCCCAGTTGGAAAAGACAAGTCTCATCACTGGACACTAATGAAGAGGCTCTCACAGAAGGCAGGTCACATAGGGCAGCAGAACTAGGTGGGTTTCATTTAGTGTCAAGAGCCACAAAGAAATGAAACCAGCATTAAGTGTGAGGCCGTGAACCCCCTGAGGAGCAAAGGGGGTTCCCTACCACTGAGCACGTCCGGGCTGATGTAGGCAGGGCTCCCTCGCTGGTCCTTCAGCAGGTCATCTTCACTCACCAGGTGCTTGCCGAGACAGAAGTTGGTTATGGTTATTCGGTGAGTCCTGGGGAGAATCAGAAGGCATCGGTGAGCAAGGGCCACGAGGCACCAAGGGAGGAAGGTCACAGAGAACAGGGGTGCGTGTCTGTGGGGCTCTTTGGGAAGCTTGAAGCGCTGGGGAAAAGACCAGCAGAGCTGTACTATCAACTCCATTCTGACAGGGAGGAATTCCACAGCTGTCAGCAAAGCTTTCCAAGGCTCTCACAGGAGTAAGGAGTCTGCTTTACAGCTACAGACAATGTCTGCAGCCAGCCCAAGCAGCATGTGTGAGCGTGGCTGCCAGCACAGGGTGCTCAGGTAAACCACCCTCCCTGTGGCCACGCAGCCACCTTCTGGCCAGGCTCCCTCTGGAGCATCCGAGCCCACGGCAGCAGCACCAGGACCTGCACTTTTGTGCTTGCTGACCATCGTAGGGCGTGAGTATTAACAAAGCAGAAGTTTATTTTCACTGCTGCTTCTCCCCTGCGCTTCCCAACTACCATCCCTAAAGGCATCTTCTCCACACACCATTTTCTGGAAGCTGCAGGGACAGCCCCAGGCCTGCCCTCCCACGCTGTGTGTCACCAGCAGATCAGCTACGGGACCTTTGATCGGGTTCAGTGCAACCACTTTTGCATCACCCAGCAGTGCCACAGCAGGAGTCTGCTGGCAGTTTCATGTGAAGAATAGTCCTGTGGATCGGGTAAAGCTCACAGAACAGAGAAGGGCCAATCAATACCCAAAAAATCCTCCTTCAGAAAACGTGAGAGCTGCAGGTACTGGCAATTTCTCTGTTGAGATACCTCTGCTTCTCTATGGTATTGCCAGCTCCAGTTAATTTTACCAGGGAAAGTGAGCTCATGACAAAGTTACCACCACGTATCATCTTCCATGTCACTCGGATCATTCGGATTTTAAACACCCAACTCAAAGGACTGAACAGGAAAGCACTGTCTAGAAGGTTTCTATATTCTTGAACAGTATGACACAACTGGAGCCCAAGAGCATGAATTAAGTCAGTCAAAATAACCAAAAAATATTTCCAGCAAATCTAACAGACAAGTGAAATAAAACCAAGTGTGGGTTGGCAACGGAGAGCTGATTATTAAAGAAGATAGACTTGTGTTTAAGAAGTGTTAGCTCCAACTGTCGAGAGACTTGCCTGGCTGAACAGCAGTCTGCAGGATTTGCTGGAGATTTAAAAGACTAAGTGTTCTGAAGGACGCTGAAATGTTCAGGGTTGCTTGGTTTTATTTAGTCACTGAAATTTGATCTAATCTGTAATCACCCAGCTACTGCGCTAGCTGACTGGAGACTTCGACATCATGCAGGGGACAGTGTCTGAGGGGTCTTCATCAGCCCAGGGCGTGATGTGCCTGGTGAGGACTGCGCAGCAATACCCAGCTACCTTCACTCCCCCCACAGCAGAAGAGACCTGGCTCTTCTGTGAGCACGGCTGGAACAGAACAAACCCTTCTGATCAGCCTTGCAAGAGGCTGGTCCTCTCCATGGTGATCTATCCTGACGCCTCACCCACCCTTTCATGACTCACTGCTGTAGAGGCTACAAATTCTCCTCACCAGAGCTGATGGCCTTGCTAGTAAGAAACAAAAAAAGTAGCACATAATACCAAAAAGTACACTGGCAAGTGTGTTCAGAAAGCTACAAATATCTCCCCCCTTCCTGCTCGTGGGGGCCCCTTGTGCAGCTCTACCAGCGGGATGCTCCACTCCACTCTTTGCCCGGAGAAGAAAGGAAGCTCTCAGGGAGATCCTTTAAAGCAGCGACCTTTGTCTGCCTCCTCCTAGCAAGGAGGATCAGAGGCAAGCAGAAGATAAGAGACTTATTTTAAAGCAGCTCTGTAGAAATGACCTAAACCAACTTAGAGGTGGCCCTGAAAAGCACCAGCTGCTGCGTGTGGGGGGAACCAAGATGTTCAACCTCTGCGTGTAAAATCTGTTTGCTCTCAGACATCCTTAGGCAGAAGAAAGCAGCAAGTGGTGCCCGCAGCAAACCTGCATGTTTTGCAGAGCCTCTGCAAGCCCCACAGACCTAAAGCCTTCCGGTTTTATATTCATTCCACAGAAAACCAGACAGTGTGAAAAGACAATGAATTCCACTCATTCTTCAAGTAAGGACAAAATATTTAGCCAGTAATGTAATCCTGAAGGACACAGCAGAGTATCTGAACCGGAGCCAGCTTGCCAACTCCGTAACTTACACAACCCAAGACAACACAAACACTCCAAGGAGCCACCAAGCAAAGCAGAGGCTACTGCCAGCTGCTTCTCACCCGTGCTGAGCTCCTGCCCCACGGCCACTGCTCGCTCAGCCCCGGGAGGGCCGGGCCCTCCAGTGCCTGCGCCGCCTCCCAGACATCTCGGCTGCCGGGGCGTTCTGAACCGAGGCTCACATCAAACCAGGGAGTGGGAACAAGGAAGCTATTTCAAGCACAAATGCAGACTAGACAGAAGAACTTTTGTTCAGATAAGTAAATATTTTACGGCTAGTAAAAACACAGCTCTGCGACAGGCAAAGATCTAACACTGCTGGGATTCCAGTAGCGGCTGCAGCGTCGGGAATCCCGGCAGCGCGATGGAAATCAACTTCAAGAACAGAAATTCTTTTTCTAAAGATATATATAAAGAAAGTATTTCTCTTGCAGGTTTCTGAATTATTATAAAATTTAGCTTTCAGGGGTTAGAATCCAAACAGAAGTGCTGATGTGAGGTCGCTAAGCTTGGTGGGAGAGTGAACTATCTAGGCTGGCCTCAGTTCAGTTTTGGAGATTAACTCCTGTAACTTTGAACTGGGTTTGTATTTTTGCACAGCCTGCTTCCAGTTCTCCCAGCCTCCTCTCAACGAGGGCTGCCTGGGGTTGTTTCCACCAGAAATCTGCTTCAGGGAAGGAACACCAGACAGCTCTCCAGCAGACTTACCTTTTGTTTAGCACCATGTTTCCTAGTTTCAAGTCTCTGTGCACAATATTTTTCTGTAAAATATACAATACCATAGCATGAGCAAAAGCACATTTGTTACAGAGGTATAAATTTGATACTTGCACAAAAGCACCAAGTGTCCTTTGAAATCACATCATCTTTGCTCTCAGAAATAAGATGCATCAAGGTTTCAGGGCTGCATCCCAGGTACTTTGTGCACTTCAGTTTTGGTTCTGCTCAGAAGGCCAGAACAAGGAAGTTTGCTACTTTAAACACCCAGACAGACTTGACTGCAACTAAGAGACCTGAAACTTAAGTGTCCAGGCCCAGTAAGACCAGTATGATGAGCATTGCCTCAAACCCTGTGTGATTCCCCACCCTGCCATGGAAGGATGGGTGTCCCTTGTCACAGGGGAAGGAGTCATACATCAGCAGAGTCTATTTTCATTGCAGTAATTTCACTGATCTCAAACTTGTGGCTTGAGGTTCTGATCTCAGAAATCAATTCTTACACTGTGATTTATTTTGCTTCAAAACGAAATAGCTTGAACTGTTTCCTGCCTTTGATTAGCCCCTGTTCTCCTCTTCGACCACCCCTTTCTGAGGGCAGGACGCTGCGGTTCCCCTGATCTGCACTGTGTCCAGCTGGCCCCTCTCCAGTCAACAAGAGCTACGTTATCATCGAGCAGCCTGCGGGCAGGGCACGCTCTTTTATGGCTTGAAGCCTGAGGTCTCACACAAAGCATTGTTACAGGGAAACAGCTGAAACATCCATCCTCTGTAACCCTGCTCGGCCTGCACCAGGAAGTTTTTGAACATCCATTGTGCTAACGTGGGAAAACCATCCCTTCCAGGGCTGGAAGGGGTAGCAAAGGTCTCACCTTGTGTAATGCTTCTACCACTCGTACCACGTCATAAAATATCACCACCGTCTCCCGCTCGCTGAGTCTCTTCTCTTTAATAACATAATGCTGCAGGTTGATCAGATCTGCTGTTTTGTCACTGAAATCGTGAGCACAGAGACAGTCCAGCACGAGACAAATGCGCTTCTTCATTTTTCTGACCATCCTGTTGGCTTCTAGATCTTCTATAATTTCACAAGCTCGGTCCTACAGGAAGGCAAGCAAACGAGCAGTAGTTCAGCTAGCTGGGTATACAGACAGACATACAGAGCACCAGAGAACACACAACTATGTGCTGAGCTCAAAATAAGCAAAAGCAGTCCAAGTGCTTGATGTTTGCCCAAACTGGGACCTCTCCTTGGAGAAGCCAGAGAGAGTCTGCGCTGTTAGGCTGCGTGTGTACGTCAGCACTGATCCCCTTTCTGTACACACAGACACCTTTAGATGAAGCAGAGAGAAACCCAGCAGTGGAACAGGCTCTCTGGATAGCAGGGATCCAACACATCATTAACGTGAAGAACCAAAGTCTTGGACACCACGAGCAGTTCTTCCATACCAGCAAACAGGACACAGCTGAGCTGGACATTTGGCTTATTTCAGAGGTAGTAAAGAAGGCCTCAAGCAAAAACTCTGTTGGCAAAATTTAACCAGCAAGCACAGCAATGCCAGCATCCAAACTGGTGATTGCCATGAGCACATCACATCCGTATCAGCTCTGAAGGGTTAACAGCAACACAACTCACACAAGACTTCGATCACACATCGACCAGTTTAACTTGAAACTGCTTCCTGGCCATTTGTCCCCTCTTCCAAGCAGTCACAAGCCAGTGGAGAGACTGGAGAGCATAGATCCAGTTCTAAAGGGTGCTCCGTGGGCATAAACTCATTTGCCAGTGAAGCAGCTGTTTTCCTCTTTGAAGGGGATGCTACAGAGTGCCTGTCCCACTCCCAAAAGCCCCCCACAACCGACTCGCTTGGCTAAGTGGCAGCAGTTAATGTCAGCGGTGTGCTGGCAATTGTTTAAACACAAGAACAGGGCCAGGACAAACCGTACGTTAAACAAAAGCAGCTGGAGCCAGCAGCAATGACTGGCATTCCCCCAGCCGTACCTGGAAGAGCCCGTGATGATGCACCACTCCTTCCTGGTTGTGGAGCAGGGAAAGGAGAGAATACTCCGTGTGCAGCAGCATCTTGCCTTGTCGTTCCTCCTGGGTTTCTATTCCTTTGTCACCCCTTTCTTCTAAGGTGAGAATCTTCAGGAAGAGGGAAGAGACCTTTACAGCTCCCAGAAAAACCCAGATGCCCCCAGACCTCTCGCATTTGAGGTATTCACACGTGTTTAGCAGCTGATGCACTTGCTCTGATGTTTGCACCCTCACCACAAACCTGGCTGAACTGCCATCCGTGCAGAGTGCACAGCATGAGCTTCATCAGCACAGAAAAGCTGCTCAGGTGGCTTTCTGCAAATATCCCAGCTGATTCTTCCCACTGGATCTGCCCCCGTTTCAGGCACAGTGGAGCAGAGCAGAAAGCTCCAGGAGAGAAGCACAGCAGGCACAGAAGCCTCATCTCAGGGCTCACCTCCACACAGATCTACTCCTGCCAGGACTGCCCATGGAGGGGAACTTCCAGCAGCCGTTTCGGGCAGTGCAGCAGCTCAGCCCACACCACCCACCACTGCCAGGGCATCTGTCACCAGGGCATCTGTCACCAGGGCCCTGCTCGGACAGCCCTGAAGATCTGGGAGCCCTGCAGTTTGCTTACCTTCAGCTGGTAAAAGTCATCGGTCCCATCCTTTCTTGCCAAACACTGAACAATACTTGGCACAGGGGAGTTACCTAAACGTGGACCTAGCAGCACAAAGCAAAAACAGACTTGTTTTCCTTTAAGCAGCAATGACTAATTCGGGGTTACATCAGTCTGCAAGTGCCACGCAGTTTACAGGAGTTTAAACCAAGTTCCCTTTTTTTCAGGAGACTTAAGTGCATTTCCACAAATTACCATCTAAAGCAAGGAAACGGCATCGAACTCTGAAAGCTTTTTGGACAATCTTTCATTTGTTCTCTGGAGAAACATTTAACCTGAGCCCACACGTGGCACAGCTCTTCTCAGAAATTCAAATTTCTGCATGCCCGAACCACACGGCTTTTCCATCTGCCAGCAACACCCATGGCAGCTGCTGCTGCCACACCTCGGAGCCCGGCTGCCACCTCTGCAGGGACGGCTCAGGTACAATCAGTCCCCACTGCAACCTAGAGCATGAGTCTCCATTCTTCAGTTTACCTCAACCAGCTTCCAGCTGATTATCCGCCCGTTCCCACTGGGAAGCCCAGGAGGTTTTTCACAGATTCAGTAACTAGTTCTGCACTGACAACTATTCTAGCAACTCTTGAAGCTGGCAGAGTGGTCTCGCCTTGGCACGTGCTGCTTGTGACCATCACCAGTGCATTATTAAGTTGCCTGCAGGCTGATTTGCCAGCCTATGCCAGGCAAGCAGGGTTGAGCATCCGTCCAGAGCTCTGACCAAAGAGCCCCCTGCGTGAATGTGCTCTTTAACAGTTTAAGAATGTCATTTAAACCAAGGAAAGGGGGGAAGCAAGGGCTGGTGTTTATCTCACGGGCCGTGCCTGCCTTGCTGTCTCAGTGTTACCCGTCTCCTCAGCTCAGGTGGCTGCAGAAGCTCCAAGTGCTGCTGCTCTGCTACCTCAAGCAAATTGCGTTCCGAGGTGAGACGCTAAATTACACACCTGCTTTGCCTCATTTTATAGCACCTTTTATTTTCAGTTTTGCAATCAGGAGCTACCTTGAAAACCGAAGAAGAAAACCCTCCCTGCTTACCAAGTATGAAAGGCCCCGCTCTCTTGGCATTATTTCCAGAAATCCCTGTACAAAGAGCTTTTGCCTTAGTGGATGTTTCCCCAGCTCCTCTGTCTGATGCTCGCCGCTTCATCCTCGGCTCTTGAAAGAGAAAGAAGATCACATTGGATGAGCAACCGAGTTATTTCTCATGCTATTCCTTATTCTGCACTGGAAGGCTTTCACCTACGGATGCACTCACGTCTCTGCCTACTTGTGCTTCTAGAGAAAAGCCACAGCTTGTCACCGAGCCCCGCTGGGGGCTGGAGGCTTAATGTGTTGCTGAAGGTATAAATCAGCCTCATTATTCAAAGCAACATTTCCTACAACAGTTGTTTGAGAGACATAGTGGGAACAAGTCAAAATAATTAAAGCTTGTTTTACAGCAAAAACAAGTTTGCAAATTAACATATTCCAAAAAAACCCTGCAAGACAATGCCCAAGTTATCCCTCCGTAGAGATGTCTGCTGCTGATCAGGCTACGGCCTCCTGCAGTCTCCCTCAGGGGCAAATCCCACCAGGCACCGGCTCACCCAGTAACTCGGACGGCTCCAGTCAGCTCCTCGAAGAGCCAAGAACACAGAAAGCCCAACTGACTCTGCAAATGAACATCTCCCACCTCTTCCAGCAAGGGCAGAGAAGTCAGAACGTGCAAGCTGTTGTGAGATTCAGTTCATTTAACAATGATTTCTCAAAACCTTATTTTCAGTCTTAAAGCAATTCCCCCCTCCTCATTCCACCTCTTTGTGCTCCAACCTTTTTATTACCTCTGTCAACATCCAGTGCAGCTGAAACTTGGAGTCCAAGATGTAAAACTCTAACACTTCAGTCTCTGTGCACAGGAGTAGATGCTTTGTTTGGCATTACCACACCACTGCCTGCCTTTAAGGGCTCACCCCATAGCAGAAGGCACCGTGGTGCCACACGTGTGCTCTTTGCACGGAGTGGAAGTGCAAGAGAATGATTCCATCCAGTAAATGTGAATCGCACGCTTTGCACCCATGCATTTATTCAAGGCCCTCACATCACTACAGTTCAGTACAAACAACTGAAAGCTTGACTAACTCCTACTTATAAATTCAAGCCTTTGTGACTAAAACACTTCTTCCCCAAAGGAAAGTCTGGTTTCAGTTCAGCAGGAAAGGAACCTCCTGTGTTTGCTGCCCGGCCGGGCTTCACGCGCCGCATGATCCCTGCAAGCATCAACCAGCTCTGTCACACCAAAGGTTTGTTTCCAGTGCTCCTCCTCTTCACCCTTATCTCTTGGAAACGAGTTTCAGCGACTATCATAAATATCTAGATATTAAATGTCATGCTCTAACATTTCACAGGTTGTTATGGGGGGGAGGGCAGGCGTGGGGAAGAGGAGGAACTGAGCACAGATCCACTTTCCCACCCTGAGCAAGTCAAAACCAAGCCCCAGATGACTTCCCTAAGAGGTTACTACAGCAGACTGGGAAAACATGATGAGGTTGTCCTTATTTGTTTTTAAAAAGTCCCAGTGTTTCACCACGTAAGAGACTGATAAATCACCACACTTTGAATGAAGTTTACCCTCTGGCAGTCCCACCCTCTCTGTGGACACAAGTGTGATCTCACTGCATTAATTCACCCAGCAGTACCTGTCACCAAGATCAGAGATAGCAAGAGAGATAAGGCACAAGTCTCACAGCAGACTTTGCATCCCCACACCACCGACTGCCACCAGCCGTTCGGATCTCAACAGGGAGGTGTCACCAGGCACAGAGAGCTGAACAGAACCACGTCCTGAGCCGCACACACTCCTCCTTCTGTTTGCTCTGCATCCCTGACCTAACATTTGATTGTGCTTTATAAAATTCTCCACTCCTTGCAACATCGTCATCCCTGCTGGAAATGTATGAGTAACATTTCCACTGGAGAAACCCCACTGCACAGAAACTCTGAGATAATGACCGTTGCACAATCCGAGCCAGATGGGAATCACTGGTGCAAACAGCGTTATCGTAAACAAAACAATCTGAGGACTCACGTAGTTCAGCATCAACTGTATCTTTACTCTTCTTCCAAACTAGGTTTTCCAACGTCTCAGGAGACAGGAGTCATCACCCTGGAGAAGGCTGGATGGTCGAAAGGTCGAGGACTCTGTAATGCGAAATGAGATACACTTGATGCTGTGGTTCTGGATTACTCTTGATTACGATAACGTGGTATGCACCAAAACTCCTGCAGCCTGAAACAGCTGTGCTTAGCTTGGCTTAGAGAAGGTCTGAAGCTCCTGCTGTCGTGCAAGAGAATAACAGGGCTCTTGAAGTTCAGTCCCCAAAGAGCCAGGGATGCACAGCCCTGCACAGCAAGACAAATGCAGCGTCGGTGAGCTCGGGGGGTGCTCTGTGATGCGGGACAGACCTTCCGAGCAGAAACAAACACTCTCCATGCTGGCCTCTGCCACACACTGCTAGCTTGCCTGGCTTTAGCAGTACCTTAAGCACACCCAAGTTAGTGCCACAACAGAGTCCTCACCTCTGGCAGGAATTTTGAACCACAGTGAGAGCTAATGCTTAACGCTTGGACTTGAACAGAGTAGTTTCTGCAAACAGCAAAGAAGAATACACTGAATTTTATTATCAAAACCCCACCTCAAGGTCATTCCTCTTTATCATTTGTATTTGGCCTCTTAAAAAGAATCAAATTAATTCAACTTAAATTCAGTGCTACTTAACACTTCACCTGGTCCCCCTAAAAAGACGACGTTTGGGATTTAAATCAGACGTGCCCAAATTGAATCTGCACCACCTCCACCAAACGAACCACAGAACGGTTTGGGTTGGAAGGGAGTATTCCTCACCCACTTCCAACCCCCCCGGTCCTGGGGGAGCTGCAAGACTGACAAAAATCCTTCTGAATTAAAGGACTGAAGCTACGGACGCCTTGGCAAGGGCTGTTCAGAGCTGCTGCTCCGGGCAGCGGGACGCCCCTGGGCAGGCAGAGCTGTGCCAAGGGCACACAGCCACCTCCCCTGCCCACCAGCACCTTCACCCTGCTGGGAGCGAGCAGAGGTGCCCCAGCACTACCCCTGCTCAAAGGCCTTAAAGATCACAGCTCTGCCATGGAATGCTTGGAAAAGCATGCGAGAAAAGCACCAGTATAAACCAGTACACAGCTATTAAAGACAACCCCGTGCTGCTCAGGGCACTGTCGACCCACTCTCCTTGCTCCCTGCCGGGCTCCGGCAGCATCGCACGGCAGCGAGGGCAGCAGAGCCCCACACGGCTCTGGGGAGCCCTCAGCAGCACCCAGAGTGTTCACAGGTGAGCGCTTGGGGTTCCTCCGAGGCTGGAATGAAGGGCAGAGGGGTGGAAGGAAAGTCCCTGGGCAAAGGAGCAGCTGCTGTGAGAAAGCAGGAAGATTGTTCCCTTTTTGGCACGTTGTGTAACCCCGAACAGAGCGAGGAAATTGGTCAAAAGGGCACGGGCTTGTGCAAGCCTCCCGCAGAAGGGGCGGCACGCGCTCGGCACAGGGCCGGGAACAGCATCCCGAGACAGGCTCTAAGGAAAACCTGGAACCAAGGCCACCAGGGCAGGAGGCTCCCCCTCCCTGCCCAGCCAGCGGGTGCTTTCCCCCTACAAATTCCTGTCAACTTGGCTTGAGCTGGGCTGATACAAAGCTCTGATTTGAAGCTGGTGTTGCTCAGACACCAACAGCTGAGCTATGTCCACAAGAACAAGCTTTAAAGAAGTTTGAGACAAAAGCCAGAAACTGGACAGCTTGAAATGCCTGTGAGCAGAGACACGAGTCCAGAGCAGCCCCAGTGCTCAGACCCGGAGCAGGACCCGATTCATTCCTGTATTCCTTTATTTCATTCCTTTATTTAATTATTTTAACACCACGTCTGCAAATAGCAAACCTCTTACCAGAGAAGGGTCTACAGCTCCTTCCTGTGCTATGACTTCAACAGATAACTTGGAGACCCAGATGTAATGTCTTTTAATTATGTAGCTTAAGGAAATTGGCTAATTCCCAAATTACTGCCATGATGTTCCAGTGCCCAGCACAACACCAAAGGAAAACAAGAGAGGAGGAAATGGAGCTTTTAATCAATGAAAGAACAAGCAGGTCCTGCCGGCCAGCAGCTGCAGCAGCAAAAGAAAACAAAAAGAAAAACAAGTACCTGTGGGGTGTTAACAGCATTACTCAGCAGCTCAGAACCTAGCTAAGGCACTGCAGCAGCTGATACAACCTCCCCAACATTTCTGGTTGTTTCATCCTGCAACCAGGGGACAAGATGGGACAGTTGGTGTTCACACTTTCCGGGGTGGTGACCGGCAGCCCTGAAGGTGTCCTGCCCACCACTGCAGGCAAGGTGGTCCTGGCACCTGCCATCTCCCACCCCGGGCAGCCCTGTCACCCAACACCACCGCACTCCTGCCCAGCTCTCTCTTCTGGGAGCCAAAGGCTGCAGCAGCTGGGACAAGGCTGTAGACCCACTGCAAAGGCTTGAGTCCCACTCGCCCCGTCCACGCTCCTCCCAGCCAGCGCAGGCCTCAGCTTTTGCAAAACTGAAGCTAAAGCCAAATGATTGAAGTGAGCGGTGCCAGGCTGCACCCAGCACCACCTCAGCAACGCAGCGGGCACCGTTCATCGGCGATGATTTATCAAAGACCATGTTTAAGCCTGGCTCGTGGCAACTTCCAGCTCACAAGCAGCGATGCTGGACACGACCTAAAAACCTACACGAAGATGAGCACTAAAGGAGTAGAAACTGGAGGATGGCCCAGCTCCCCGGCACAGGAACAAGCAGGTCGGTAGTGCTGCGAGCAGCAGCAATCCCAGAGCATTGCCACACACCTCGCCCGGGCAAACCCAGCCAGGGACAGCTCAGACCCGAGTCATCTGCGCTCTCAAGGACAGAGTCTTGACTGCCACTGGAAACGCTCCCCTGGGAACAGGCAGAGTTGGGCTCGGCAGGCGTGCGGGGGAGTCGCTGCTGGGGGATTACAGGGAAGGTTTGCAGGGCAGATCCCGAGCAAAGCAGGCGCATGGGAAAGAGGAGCTGAGGCAGCCGGGTGTGGGGGCACCTGGGGGGGTAAAGCACCGTGGTATGTTCACTGCACAGGGACGTGAACTCTGCCAGAGGCTTTGGAAGTTAAACTGTTCTGTAAGAGAAGTAAAAAAAAAAAAGCCCAGGAGATGACTCAGAGCCACCAGTGCAAGCCATGTACCGCTGTGTGAGCCCTTCTGGGAAGGGAAGCCTTCTCCAGAAGCAGAGG
>VWZY01012423.1:0-39962 GCA_013399075.1 Chloroceryle aenea
AACATCTCTCCTATGAGGACAGTTTGAGGGAGTTGAGTTGCTCAGCCTGCAGAAGAGTAGGCTCTGGGAAGACCTTATAAAAGCCTTCCATTACCTGAAAAGGGCCTAAAAAAAGCTGGGGTGGGGCTGTTTACAAAGGCCTATAGTGATAGGACGAGGGACAATGGTTTTAAAATAGAGAAGAGTAGATTTAGTTTGGACGTTAGGAAGAAGTTTTTTACAGTGAGGGTGGTGGAGCACTGGAATAGGTTGCCCAGGGAGGTGGATGATGCCCCATTCCTGGGGACATTCAAGGTGAGGCTTGACAAAGCTCTGAGCAACCTGCTCTAGTTGAGGATGTCCCTGCTCTCAGCAGGGGGCTTGGACTAGATGACCTTTAGACATCCCTTCCAACCCAAGACATTCTGAGATTCTATGACTCTATGCTTTTTTTTACCCCCTTGAGGCATGGTAGGACAAATAGGAACTGAACAAATTGGAGAGTGTTTCTCACGCAGGGGTTTCAGCAGCTGTGTGAAGCACAGCTGGAGCTGTGGGTCTTACACCTCTCTGAAGTGGGAGAGCTGTAAGGAAAGTCTAGAGGAAGAGTTCAGATGGGGTGAGGGGGCAAGCAGAGGATTTCCTACCTCAAATTACAGACCTCTCAAACTTCCCATGTCTCTCAAATCTCTCCTCCCACCCACTCAGACTCTCACACAAGTTTCATCACTTCCACCCCCTCTCTGGAAACCATGAGGTTTCTTCTCTGTCTCCTACCTGAAAAGCTTCTACATCAAACCACCTGGACCTGTGACCTCCTCCTGAATCAGACACCTGCCAAAAAATAACCTTAATTACCTCCATACCTTCTCTGCAGTCCTCGGTAATTTTTCCTAAACCTGTTTGACACTCCTGGTCTCCAAAAGCTCATTAATCTCATGCTTTGCTACTGGAGTTCTCCTCACTGGTCCCATCATCCTCATCCCCATCTTCTGAAATCCCCTGGCCCCTTCCAGCCCTTCTCCTCTCAGGACCCATCCTGCTGCTGCCCTGAAATTTTGCCTACACTGCCAAAAAGCCTTCAGCCATCTCTGATCACAATGGAAAACTTTTTTCAAGTACTCTCTCACCCAGCTGCAGGAAATCCTGTGAGGGTTGTTCAGTGACCTCTATAATGAAATAGGTCAGATTAGATAACCACAATAAGCTTTCTTGGTCCTAAAGGCCTCCTGCAAAACAAATTGCATGATCTAGCATATGTAAGAACATGGATTAATAAGGACATTTGGGAGGTCAAACTCCATGTTCCTAAGCCTCTGAAACTACAGATGCCAACAGCCAACAGTCTAAATCTATAGATCTAAGAAGGGAGAAAAACAAGCGTAAGTGCAAAGGAACGATCTCTGTAGCCCTGATAATACCAGCATTACACCCATATAATTTGTTTTGTATTATTAGACAAGTTACACAGACATCCCGTATTCCCTAGTTTGAACTAGCAAAATGCCAGTGGACAAGGAAAAAAAAACACAAAAGTTTATTTTTGTAGGAATAATGCGATGACACATTTTCAGCAATATATACTATATCGTCAAGCCCTCATTAGACAAGCCAAATATTTTTGTGTAATTTCTGCAATAAAATATGAAAGCAGCAACATTCAGACAGAGAGACTGCCTTTGTTGAAGTGGGGCTCCAAGAATAACAGCTTGTGAATTACCAGCACCATTGTTTGGAGGAAGAAAGTTGCTTGATATCAACAAATTAATTAAGCCAAAACTGATATGCCTGTTAAAGCAGCCATTAGTGGTCTCAAATGTACCAAACAACACCAATCATGGGTATGGTGTCAAGTACTCTGACAGAGTAACCTACAACCGCTGGGGCACAGATACGTTTTCCAGCAGATGTTAATGATGATTTATGACTCACATTTCTTCTGTGTACTATGGCACTCATACAACTCACTTGTGCTACATGCTTGCAAGAGTCATTTCACCCATCCATAATAGTAGTGAAATGCAAGTGCCTCTAAGGAAAAAAGTGCTGAGGATTGGAGCTCTTACAGTAGCAGCATGCAGGTGTCTAGAGCAGGGCATGAGGAAGACTTTCATCTGGTAAGACCCACCTCACCAAAAGTGTCTTCAAGCCTCTCTGTATTTCATTCCCTAACCACCCATTCCAAGCTACTGGCCCAGTAGATAACTGACCCACTGAGCATGTCAGCACTGCCTTTCTCAGAAAAGGACCATTCACAGAGTAAGAAACTTCCAGGATGATTCAGGGAGATGGATAGCAACATGCCCAGGAGAAATATGGCGAGGACTCCAATGTGAGCATTCCAACCCCTCTGATAAACTTCATATGATGTTACAGCTTTACATATGCAGTATAAGTGCCTGATTATACAAGTGTGATGTCTATTTATTTGTTTCTTGATCATTTTTTATAATCTGAAGGACAGATTCTCCTTCTCTCTGTCCCATATCTTTGAGAGATCTGTTCCCAGATACATGAGTAAAAAATTTACTTCCACAGAATTTTCAAGGCAAATTACAGCAAAACCTGTGGGAATCACAGAATCATAGAATCACAGAATCACAGAATGTTAGGGGTTGGAAGGGACCTCTGAAGATCATCAAGTCCAACCCCCCTGCCAGAGCAGGACAGAACTAGAGCAGGTCACGCAGAAGTGCATCCAGACAGGTCTTGAAAGTCTCCAGAGGAGACTCCACAAACTCTCTGGGGAGTCTAGTCCAATGTTCTTCAACTCTTGCAGTAAAGAAGTTCTTCCTCATGTTGACATGGAATTTCCTGTACTCTAGCTTGAATCCATTGCCCTTCGTCTTATCACAATGCACAAGTGAAAAGAGGTTGTCCCTGCCTCCTTGATGCCCAGCCCATATGTATTTATAGACATTAATTAGATCCCCTCTCAGTCTTCTCCTCTCCAGACTGAAAAGGGGCAGGTGTTCCAGCCCCTTAATCATCCTCGCAGCCCTCTGTTGGACTCTCTCGAGTAGATATCTGTCCCTCTTGAAATGGGGAGCCCAGATCTGTTGCTGAACATTCATTTTCCTTGTTACCTATTCCTTTTCCAGAGGAAGAGGTTTGGTTTTCCACCTCAGCTGAAAATCCCATTAGCACCGGACACTTCTGAATTTTTTTTTTTTCTCTGTAAAGGCTATCACATTAAACAGACAGATTTGGATCTGGAAGATCACAAACATGAGTGAACATCTAAATATGACACTATTATGGTAGAAATCCTTTTCCCATTCCATGAAATATTGTAGGAACTTTAACAGATACAGAGGCATTAAAAGATCAAAGCTTTTACAGATGCATCTAATGAGAGCAAACCATTCAAGGCTCAAGTTAACCCAGTTCTCCAAGGGATCTCGCATATATCTGTTTTAGACAAAGATCATGCTAATTTTGACCTTCTTACCCATCTGCACAAATTTCATTTCTTTCAGAGTAACACTTCATTGTCAAAAGAGATCCCAAGGGTATTGCAGAGATGTGCAATCCTTATCACAGTTAACCGACACTGTACAACACCATTTATGGAGCACTGTAGTCTGGAAAATATTTCTCCCCTGCAGTAGTTTATAGCTTATATAAAAGAAAAATGTCAAGTTTGGAGTGACGGAGACTTTCAAGCAAAAAAGAAGCTCAAGGTTCACTTTAATCCCTAGGTCTCTGGGAAACACAGCTGCCAAGTATCCGTCCTACCCAACAAAAAAAAGCCAAAGAATCCTTACTCCTACATGTCACTGTCTTTTACCAGTCAAATAGAGCTAAGCTTTAGCAGGATTAAAGCAAAACTGTACAAACCACCAGAGACATATTATCAAACAAACCCTTAGACAGTATGGAGACTACCGTGGCAGGATCAGATAGGAGAGACAGATCAATGTATTATGCTTTTGTGTAACCAAAGAGCAGTACAAAGTAGCACAAATCATCTGTTATTCCTCTACTCACCTCAGGGAATGTGTGTCCCAATGAATCCAAACCCATTTCTTCTGCAGATCTTTCAAACAGCCAGCAGAAAACCTGCTTCCCTCTTGCTCTGTCGCCAGTGACATAACCAAAGCACACACTTCCCCAGCAGCCCATGGTAGCAGTAAGAGATAAGAAACAGGAACAGGATGAAGATATTTGTCATATTAAGCCTGCTCTATACCAATACTAATTGATAACCTATGGAATGTGCCAGTGATCTGTATACAGATCCTAGTGCCCACAAAAAAATCAGCACTGTGTTCACAACTTCTGCTGTCACTGTCAAAAGCTTAACATGGGACTAAAGACCAAACCACAGTATTCACCACCAAAAACCCATTATAATTTTTTCAAGAAATGCTCTGTTGCAGAGCACTAAGAGCAGAAAGAAGAGTAGATAATAAGTTGATGTCCCATATGCTAAATAACATTATACTGGCAAACATAGGAGAATACTGTCATGGAAGGAAGCTTGTGCTACCTCTGGCCCTTTATTCCACTTGTTCTGTGTTGATTAAAACCTATGGCACACAGCATACTTGCTCTAGCACACCCCACTAGCAGAAACTCCTGCAAAAGAAGAGTATCGGTTAGTCATACCAGAAAACAAATAAGCAAATTAACTGCATAGTAGGGAAGCATTTTATGAAAAGACTGAAAATGATGCTCTAGAACTTCTCAAGAGCATACAATTTGTAGTATTAGGGTGAAACACCCCCAGAAAAGTATGTTATTTGGAAATGTGGGTAGAGTTCCTGGGTTGTCTCCCACTTTACTGAAACCCTCCATTTACTCACTCTCTCTGCTTTCAGTCCCACGTGTAGCCACTGAGTTCTGGCACCCTGTCCACATCTCCCCATCCTGGGAATACCGACCCCATTGGTTCTGGAATCAGAATGACCACACAGCACTTATAACATTTCCAGACAGACATAAATACACAGATTAGTCTTTTCTGCATTTTTCCTCATAAAAACAACAGCAGCTTCGGAGCACATTGGCACAAGCACTGAGATTAAGTATTGCAACCTGCTATTGTTGGCACGGTTGCTCTGGCTTCTTCTCCTTTCCCCACCTCCTTGTAATCCTCTCTCCTCTTGGAGAGTAGTTAAATGCTATGTCCATTCATGTCACCACGGAGTAGTCTTGGCAGATGCATGCCCCAAGGCTGGGATGTTTTTACGAGAACAGTTTTCATATTTCACTTTTTGCCTGGCTGATCCTTTATCTGTTCTAGCAGTTACACAACTAAACATACTGAACCCTCTGTCAGATGATTACATATTCCATGCTGAATTGCAGGATATGGAAATACTGCCAAACACAGTCCTGGTCTCACTGTCGACTTCAGTGAAGAGCTAAGAATTAATTCAGCCCTTAAACTCCTTTATGTTGATCTTTGGGAACAAATAGAAGCAAATCATCATCAGTAATATGTCTTGCATTTTGTAGACCCAAAAGCTCCCGTGTATACTCTGTAGGTCTGAATGACAGGTTTGTATATACCACCCCTCTGTTCAGAGGTAAACATTTAGGATGTTAGAATCCCCCAATTTAAAGCCAAAGGCATTTGAGTCTAGAAGAAATGGTTGTCAGGCTCCTAACGAAAAAGGAAAGATGGCAGTGGGTGAAGCCCTTCCCTTCACTCTTCACTGTGGACCCAGCGGATCCAAGAGGAAGATGGAGGTGGAGGTGAGGGATGCAGGAGCAGAGAGGATGTTGTTTCCCTTCTCCACTTAACAGCAGCCTCCTCATGCTGCCTGCTCCCAGCTACACAGCAAGAGCTCTCTGTCCTGGTGGCAGCTGCCTGCAGTCATTTGCCTTTTGTAGGAAAATTCAAGGGTTTTTTCAGGTTGCCTTTAAACATCTCCAAGCCCAAGGAAAACATGGGGTGTTTTTTTTCTGCAGAAGTTTTCATTACTTTCTAAAGTCATGATTCCCTAGAGAACTGTTTCAGGAGGAAAATGCCGATTTGTTCTATTCCAGTATCATTCAGCTATTGCTACTGTATCAAACCATTAATACAGCTTGAAGATCTGGTTTGCACATGATCATAAGGGAAGCAGAAGACAGATTACAGCAAGTGTTCAGGCAGGGATTTTCTCCACAGAAGAATCCTAAGAGAGAACATATACATGGAAAGAAAGAAAAGTAAATGTTCTATTCATATGTTTCAAAAATAGCTATCAAAATGTTCTGTACTTTGGATTTCAAGGTGTTTTCAAAGAGTCTCCTATGAATATTGCCACCTGGACACCTCCCAGCCATTATGGACACTTATATCATGCATTTAGCTGCCGTTTTCTGTGGTGTTATTCTGATAACAGCTGCTCACATGCAACCAACACTCTTTTGTATTAAACACATAGGTTTATTTATTCATGTGTTTAGACAAGAGTGGCATCTTCATGCCCCACCCATGAGCAAAACAACATAAGAGAGGCCAAAGCAAGCAAAACATGATCATCAAAAGCAGGAAAGAAAAGTTTTCAGCAGAAAAGCACTTCAAAAGTATCATGGAAAGTAGCTGAATAATCATCCTTGGCATCCCTGGGTGACTCATACACTGAATGGCTAAAAAAAAAAAGAAAAAGACTTGTCCTGCTAATATTAATTTCAGCTTCTCAGTCCTCAAAGATGGGGAATAACAGAGTGACTCTTCTCTTTGAAACATTTTTACCCTGTGTGACTTCTGTCCAGTTGCTCACTCTCCTGTCTTCTCTGGACCATAACAATTTCTGTACACAGCAGATTTAATGAGGACTGCATGTTGCTGGCTATTTAGTTGGCTGTAGCTATAATTAGACAGCTGACAAAGAACGGATTGTTGTGTGCTCTTTTTTTTTCTGTGATTACATATCATATTTGGTCTATGTGCATGACAAAAGATGATTTTTCTTCTTTGTCACTCTCTAGACTCCTCAAGGGAGTTGATAACAGTGTTGGCTGCTTTCTGCCACTTACCTCACTACTAGTAATAAGACATTGTCACCATCAGTAAGACATTACTAAGCTGATAAGTGTGTTGAAGTGACATGTTGAGGAATTCAGTCAGCCTCATACCTAAATCTTCTCCCCTTTTTGAAATTTTTTTTGCATCTTCTCCCCTTTTTTGTGTTTTCTCCCCTTTTTGCAAAACTTGCCTTTTTTGGGGGGAGGAAATTAATGTTCTGCTGCTTGTTTCATGGAAGCCTTTGTCTGGATTGCATGTCCCAATGCACTGTGATGTCCTCTCCATGGCAAATGGAAGCAAGTGGGAACCCCAGCAGGACACAGAGATGAAGGTCAGGTCTGTAGGAGAAAGTGAGGACATGAGGATGGCCTGAAATGGCACTTTCTAATGTTGTTTTTCACCTGCAACAATTCTGGTTCTACTCAAATATCTGCATTTTTCATACAGAAGATGCCATGAAATTAGAGACTTTTAAGGAAAAAGTCAATATTTTTTTTCAAATAGAACATTCTAGTAGAACATGCTAGTAGAACACTTGTTAGTTCATTAAAATAAACACTGTAATCTTCAGTGATCACTGACAGTAATATCTTAGACTCAAAACCAACCCAGAACTGATATATTTGAGTAAGAATGCAGCATTTCCAACACAGATCATTTTCTAACCATAGTCAGGACCATACCAACAAGAACATGCTCTGAAAACTATCTGTGGAAATATTTAAAGCCATTCTTCATCTTCAGTTCCTTGAGAAGAGCTAGCAGAGTATTATTAGCAAGACAAATTTGTGAAACAAATTCCCAAAAAAAAAAAAACACAATAAAAAATAAATAAAAATAATAAAAAAAGGAAACACTTTTGATCCCAAATCTGTGAAAACTCCCAGAGAAAGCAGTGGAATTTATACTCATATTAGGACAAGGTTTCTGCCCTACCAAAAAAGGTCATAAATAAAAAGTCAGGTGACAGATACTTGAACTCCTCACAACATGGAGTTGCTGTGGATTGCACTGCATCTCTGCAACCAGAACCTGCCTAGAAAAAATGGGATGACCTTTCCTCACAAGGGAAGTGGAAATCTTCTATAAGCTTCCCACCCAGATATATGGACTGAAAAGATAACATCTCCATGGACACTAGGCAGAAATGGCGTTATTAACACTAGGCTTTAATTCATGACATTCAGAGGGCAGTGGAGGAATGAAATTGAAACATATAAGGAGATGCTTTTCAGAGAAAAGCTGCATTGTAATTCCACCATGACCAACTTAACTTACTCTGATAGACACTTTCTATCAGGCTTCTGCTGGGAACTGAGAAACAAAAAGTAGCCTACTCATTTTATCAGTTGTCACCATTTTCTACCTTTCTTACTCTGTCAAGAATGCTCTGGTTATTGCTTAGATAGCACATAAAAAGCTTTCCCACTGTCTCTCCTGTTTACTTCCCCTGCTCCATAATTCAGCACATCCCAAGCACCTTGCAATGCTCAGAAATTATACCCTAGGGTATAATTCCTACCACCTTCCCAGTCACCCCAGCCAGATGCCCCCATTTGCCTTGTGGGCAGACCTTCTCTCAAGTCAAGCAGGTTGGTAAAAATAGTTCTCCCTGTCTGCCCCACTTCTGATTCATGGTCCACTTAGGTAACGTCTCTTTCTGTTACATGGAATGGCTGGGGCCTCCTGGACCCCAGGGACATTACATCTTCATAAATAAGGAGATTTATTTACAGATATAAATCAAGACATGACATTTAGAACATGCTACAGGGAAACAGTAAAATGCAAGGAGAAGGAAAAAAGAATAATCAAAAGTTGAGGATTACAGCCAAATTCTTCTTAAAATAGCTCTTCCAAGACATAGTGAACATTGTATCAAACTCACACAGGATCCCTAGCCAGCATCTTGGCTTCTTTCATGACTCATTTCACTTGAGCTAGGGAGTAACAATTTCCTCCCTAGCCACCAACTAACATGGCTAAGCCTTGGTAGATAGACTTCAATCCATTGTGATTGATCAGGTCCCTCTTTAGGGGAAACGATGCATTTCATCAAACGCTACTGTACATCAAAATGTCAGCATCATGAAAATCATCCTGTTTCACACATCCCCCCCACACCCCACACATAAGTGTACGCTCAGTGCAGCGGTCAGATCATCACCTGCTAATGTTAACATGCACGCAAGCAATTGCAGAGCAGACATCTGTTCAGGATGTTGCTCATTGGATTAGTATCTTTGCGCTGAGATGTCTGCAAGTCTTTAAAGCATTTATTCTAACTCCATGCTGTCTACTAGTACAGGATGGCTTGTCTGTAAACGTCCCTCATGCTGGCATAGCGTTTGTTGGCATGAATTATTCTGCTTCAGCACTAAAGCAATGATGCTAATAAGATAGAGTCAGCCTTGTGTAGACAGGATGAAGACCACTTATTTCAGTTATTGCTAAGGGGGAATTTGCTAAGGAGTATTATATGGGTTCCCTGTATGGGAGAAAGTTTTGCAGATTTTCTTATAAACAATAAATAAGCAGTGCATGTACCACAATCTGTTTGGGAAGTTGGTCATCATTTCAGAGAAATCAAATAATGATTTGGATATTAAAAAAAAAAACCTACAAGTCAGTTGCAGGGTGTCACCTCAATTATTCTAAAGTTTAAAAATGCTCCTCAAACAAATGCCAAAGCAAAGTTTGAGATTTCACTGCAAATTCTGAATACAGGATGATGCAACTCCCTCTGAAGGCATTAGTAATATCTTGAGATGGCCTTGGAGGTAATTAAAAATTAAGCTGGACAGTAGGTGCCAAGAGGTTGTAAATGCCCTTGCCAAGTCCCTGGTCCTCTGTCCTTGACTTTGAGAGCACAGGAGCACAGGCCTGGCCAGGACACTGCAGAGGTCATCACATCCAGACTCCTGTGACTGCACATGATCACACTCACACATGCGAATCCTTCCTGAGCCCATCAACTTAAAAAAATAAATTAAAATAAATCCACATTCAACATGGAAGCTGGACATTATACTGGCCTTCCACCATGCTGGACCTCAGGTGGCCAAGAATAATCCACAGGGGTCCCAGAATCTTCCTACATTCTGTCTTATGGTTCCTTCTTGTGTGGGCTGAACTACCACACAGACTCCTGTGATTTTCAGCATAGCCTGCATGTGCTCCTGTGACTGCACTGGATCCCCTTCTTCATGCCATTCTCATTTTGTTGCCTCTGTGCCTTTGGGGATGTCTCAGGAGGTGCACAGAAGATGTTGAAAAATAAGGACATAGATGGGGAGGGGGGGAGGGAAGGAAGGAGAGGAGAGGAGAAGGAAAGAAAAAGAAAAAGAAAAAGAAAAAGAAAAAGATAGAAAAAAAAGGAGAAAAAAGAAAGGAAAAGAAAAAAGAGAAAAGAGAAAAGGACACATATATCTAATGCACATGCAACAAATTTTACACCTGCATAGCTGTGTAACGCTGCTGGCTCTAGACTCAGCGGTGGGCTGCACCCTCCTACAGTGCAGCCCCCTGACAGTGCAGCCAGCAGCGGTCCCTGTCCCAGGCAGGGTGGGCAGTGCCCTGCCCAGACATCTGGCACAGGACTAACGAGAGGACCCACACATCCCCAGGCTACCCCAGGGAAAAGACTGATTCCCCACAAGTTCTTGCAGCCACGGAGCATTTCCCACACATGGGAAGCCACACACTGTGAGTGCAATTAGCAGGTGTGTTTGCTCCACACTGTGAGGGCGGCAAAGCCTGCAGTCAGTGTGAGGGCAGCTGAACCAGCTGCTGCAGAGCACCCAGGTGCTCTTCCACAATTATTGCCAGTGCTACCTTTTTATCCTGAGCAGATCTTTCATGCTTCCCAGCCACAGCCATTGTGCTGCGGTGGCTGTGGTTTGCAGCTCACTGGGTTGCTCACTCAGCCGGGAGCACAGTGGAAGGAGGGAGGGATGGCCAACACTTCATTCAGTGATTGCAGGCCTCCTCCAAGGCTCAGACTTTGAAATAAGACATTGGCAGGCCTGTTTAGAAAAATGATTTCATCCATGTATGAATTAAGCCAAAGAACACAGTACTTGTCCCTTTGGTGTTTACTTTAGAATAATTATTACATGTTCCCTTTTCTTTCAGGAACATTAAACGCAATGCTGCACATGATTTTATTCAGGAGGGTCGCAGATGGCTGCGATGAGGCAAAGTCAGTGGCAAATACTGACATATGCACTGATGCAAGTACTCAGAAATTAATTTCTCATTCCCTTCAGCACAAGGAATGCTGAACTACAATACCAGTTGTGGGGAAACTAAGATCAATAACAACCAACTGATTTATTTAGTTGCTGATTTTTCTAGTGCTGGGCCACCAGTCCTGTTGTATTTCTACTTTTTAAATAGAGTGCAGACCTTTACAACAAAGTGCCAGCGTCTGGTAGTAAGAGAGGCTTCCCTCAAGCAGCTGTCCTCTGAAAAGCATTCAGTGGTTTGAAAATGTGGTTGCAAAATGTGGACAATGTGCACAGGAGTTATTAATGATCACAAGAAAATGTGCTGCTTCATCTCCATTAGTCTTTAACCACAGCTGTGGTTTTGCAAACTATGGAAGCTGCTCTCATTCTTAGAGCTCAGATTTGGATGTTTGATAGCAGAGACACAGGTAGTTCCTAAAATTCCTTTCCCAGCTTCAATGAGAATGAATACAGACACTGGGAAAAGACTTGTCTTTATCTTAATCGAGCTAGCACACAGACTGCAGAAGGAATTTAATGCAAGGCTTTAATGTCAGATGTTTCATATGGACCACATTTCTCACAGTGAAATGGGAATAAATGTATATATATAAAGAAAAAAAATAAATAAAAGACAATATACTGTCCAGGAAAACAAAGCCAGACAGCCAGCTCTACAACCATTTGACTAGGAGACAGGTCCAGAGTCGTTCCAGTACTGGCAGTACAGCTAAGCCAGAGTTCTCCCATAAGCCAGATGACACAGTTGGAAAAATATATTCCAGAGCTTGTTATCCATTCCCTGGACCTGCCAAATTTGCCCATATGGGACCACAGGTGTTGGCTAAACCCAAGGAGGAAAAGGATGGAAAAAGGCAGCAAGATGAAGAATATCAAGAACTCAAATAGTATCATCAAGGCAGTGCTGAAGTTGCTACCAGGACCAGTTTCTGATGAAAGGACTTCATAAAGTCCAGTCCAGGTAAGAGGGTGCTTACAGATACATGCCTGGGCACATACTTAAAAGACCAAAATATAACTTGCAAATGGGATACCCCATTTTTGCACATGTATGATCACAACAGTTGACAAACCTGTGCAGGTACAGCATCCTAGAAAGCACAGCCTTCCGCTTCAGTCACAAAGTGTCCTGGTTTGAGTGAGAACAGAACTAATTCTGTTCAGTGATTTTACTTTTCAGCTCAGTTCTTCTAACTCACTGCACTGTCTGAAGCTAGCAGCCTGTTTTCACAGGCAGTGTCTGCTTCTAGCAGNAGCCATAAACCGTGACACAAGAGGCCTCTTTTTGGCAGCTCACCACAAAGACACAATTACCTAAGCACTGTTAAGGTAAGACTACTTACAGTGGTATGGCCAGGCCAACATGATCTACCCCAAATTCCAAGCTGGCCAGATACAACCCAGCTCCTGTCTGGAAGCTATATAGACGTGTTAGTGTAGCAGAGTGCCCAAACTAACTACCATGCTGAAAAGCTGGATATATTAACTGGAGAGCACTGCAGTGTTAATACCAGAGGAGCTGAAGTCTCTCCGAATCATGCAGATGTAATCAGGGAGGAATTCACTTAGCACCTGCACAGGTCTGATCTCTCTTCCAAGAAAATGAACGAAAGCAGAGTTGTCCTTCACTAAGTGCAACATACCTGGATTTCAATTCCACAGGCTGGGCTGAGGCTGCTGGCTGCAGATGAAACAAATACTGTGCAGCACGCAGATCAGCACTATATCTGTCATTGGTAATGAAGCATGGGAATTTTAGCATCAAAAGCACAATAGTCCAGCACTTGAACAGGAGCAGCGTTTCTTACATTGCCAGCTTGAGCCATCCAAAAGTTACAGACAGGTTCCCATATTCATGAACTTGTCTTTAAATGAATATCACACCACAAGATATGACTTTAATAACACATTTGGGGTTGACTGCATTTACTGCCTAGGGTTTTAACCACTGGGGTCCACTTCCAAACATTTTCACAACTGAAAGGCTCAGAATATGTTATTTTAGTTTTTTTTGCTTGTTAGCTTTCTTGCTGATCACTCACTCTCTCTCTAGGGGCTCCGAGCTCTTCTCCCCTCTTGGACTGCTTTGCCAGCTTTGCTCGGCTTNCTGGAGAGCACTGCAGTGTTAATACCAGAGGAGCTGAAGTCTCTCCGAATCATGCAGATGTAATCAGGGAGGAATTCACTTAGCACCTGCACAGGTCTGATCTCTCTTCCAAGAAAATGAACGAAAGCAGAGTTGTCCTTCACTAAGTGCAACATACCTGGATTTCAATTCCACAGGCTGGGCTGAGGCTGCTGGCTGCAGATGAAACAAATACTGTGCAGCACGCAGATCAGCACTATATCTGTCATTGGTAATGAAGCATGGGAATTTTAGCATCAAAAGCACAATAGTCCAGCACTTGAACAGGAGCAGCGTTTCTTACATTGCCAGCTTGAGCCATCCAAAAGTTACAGACAGGTTCCCATATTCATGAACTTGTCTTTAAATGAATATCACACCACAAGATATGACTTTAATAACACATTTGGGGTTGACTGCATTTACTGCCTAGGGTTTTAACCACTGGGGTCCACTTCCAAACATTTTCACAACTGAAAGGCTCAGAATATGTTATTTTATGTTTTTTTTCAAATGAAAGCTGAGGTTCTTATGCATTCATCTTAACTCCAGGAGCTGTGTTTTTTAAGGCACACACCAAATGTCAAGGGACTCACAATAAAATCACAAGAATTGGCAAGACTGCCTTCGTTGGCTTTGGGGAATGAGCAGGTTGTTGTTGGAGCCACACATTAGAGGGAGACATACTCGCATGTTCTTAACCAGTGAATTATGCACAGAGGTATAATGGCAACCTGCCCAGCACTGACATACAGCAACAAGAACAGGATGCACAAAATTCCCAGGCCTCTTAAGCTAATGGAGAAGCTTTGTTAGTTTCCCTAACAAGCAAACCAATGACATAACCTGTCATAAACATGTTGGGACCATTATGTATGCAGACATGAGATATATTTAAACTATAAAAACCCATTTAATAACCAAAAAGGCAGCTGTGTAATCTGCACATTACACTCACAAAAAGGAAATAAAAGTAAAATGAACTGGTATATGTGTGTCTGGGGAGATTTGGGGTGAGAGAAGCCTGAAGACCTCTCAGAGAAATTCTCTTAGGACCTTCAGCAGAGGACCACTCCTATCTTCCATCCTCTACAGTGCTCTGTAGGAGCCATGTTTTTAGAGCTTTTAAAAAATTTTTTTAAAAAATTGAATAGCCCATACACTAACAGTGGGACAATTTTCAAGCAAAGGGAGGAGGCGGGGAGCAGGACTTCATCTTCTCCATTGATGAGGGAAACCAAGTGTGCATGCATTTCTGTGATCAAACTAGCTAGGTACCATCACTTGGGATCAAAACAAAGTCCAATGAAATCACTGAACTGATCCCTCTTTTTCTTGCACTGAAGTGCAAACACTGAAGTGGCAGGCACAGTATGGCAGAAAAGAGGGACCTGCTTCCTTCTTCATCTATCTCTCCTTTGGTCTTAAAGGCATTGTAGATTTATGAGCAACATGAAAACTGACTCAAACCTATTTAACTAGGACTATGCCTACAATGTATTTGGGGAGGGAGTATTATGGGGTATGGATGTTTTTATAAATCATATCACTTTTGTTTTGCCATCTCTATGGAGGACATGTTTAGCTGCATAATAACTCATTGAAGTTTTGTCAGGATCAATTTACATTTGTCAGATGCTCTGCAGTCTTCAAACAAAACCCATAAATAATGGCACTGCACCAGTATTTCATCTTTTTAAACATTATGATTTATAGCCCATAAAATGGGAAGAAGAGACAGTGGAGTGATATATTTCTCTCACAGCTGCAAGCACTGATCTTCTCTAGAGAGGAACCAATGTACAAAACTCAGCAACATCTATCCCTGATAGCAAAACAGAAATTGAAAAACCCTTCTGAGGTGCCTAAATGTCTGTATCTAGTTTATGGGTAATTTACAATGGAAATAGACTATATAATAATGTATACAAATTTGTAGCCTTGCACATCAGGGCAGACAGATAGTTTAACTACAAAATAATGAACATGAAGTGTCTCTTGTGGGCTGCCAGGTAGACATTTTGATTGCCCAGATTTCATTAAACTCAAACCAGAGAGAGCTTGAAGTCTTCCAAACATTCTTTAACTCTATCAAGTGTGTCGATGCTCTACAGCCGATGACAATATATTTCACCAGAGTTGCCAAAAAATTGTTTAATTTAAAGCAATGCCTGTATTGCATTACTTTTTACAAGTCGAGCCAGCATGTAGGGCACAATCAGCTCCACAGAAGAATAAGCCCATTGCCAGTGTTTTCTCTGCATCTGAAAAAAAAACCCTATTTTGCACAGTCGCTTGTTAAAACAAGGAAAAGGGCAACAAAAACAGGAATAAAACCCCTGTTGTGTCCCCTCCTCTAGCCCTCAAGTCAGCTTTACTTTCCCCAACTTTACCAATCAGACTCAAGCTAGTGAAGAGTTACAGAGAATGTCTGTGCTGCCAAGAGCTATTTCCAGTGGACTTTGATCAAATGATGCTGTAATCCCTAATGGGAAGCATACTTCATTTATAAGGTATTCTTTGGTGTCATTCCCAAGAAGCAGGCATACAAGGTTTTGAGCAGCAAAGCTCTTTTTCTACAGATAGCACTACAGTTGTGAGAGGGTAGCACCACCATGTTCAGCCTGGGTGTGCAGGCCTGCCTAGGTGAGCAGGCTTTGGGCATTCATCATTGCTACAGTCAGAAAAGGCAGAGGTTGTCAGAGGCTAAGTCTCAGTGCTCAGATTTCTTCAGCCACAGCCCTTTACCCAACGGCAACAACTAACAGAGAGCAGTGCTTTTTGGGTTTATCATTTCCAGTGAGGAACAGAACAGCAGGCTGTTCTGACATTTGCACTTTGTTGCAACCTTGTTGAACTTAAGACACTTGGATTATTCAGAATAGTATTTTATTTTCCCTGAAGTTTTATTCCAAGACCAAAGACAATTAGCTCACATTTTAACAAGGAAGCAATTAAAGAGCATGATGTTCATAAAAATGATTTATTGTGCTATTAAATTAGGACGAAAATCATCAAAGTTCATCATAGACAAAGAAAAAGCAAATATAAATTATCTTTATACTCGGTTTGTACCCCGATGCTTATCAGCCTGAAACGCGTGTATTTATTCTCCAGGGCTGCTGTGCAATTTCTGTCAGCGTGTCTCACTGTTTGGAAAACTCACTTTCATTCTGTGCTGAATAGCAGCGCTTTAAATTGAAAAGGTTTAAATGGCCCTTATCTGCTTAAAACTTCCTCCAAAAATAGGTTAAGCTTCCAGAGGAAATGCGTTTGGGGCACCCCCAAGCAAACCTGCTGGAGACAGGTGTCCCACTGGACATGAGGAGTGCCTCTGGGCCCCCCAAAACCTCTACTTCTTCCAGCTGTCCAGCTGTCTATGCATTTATGAAAAAGTCCTCTCTCTTAAATACTAAAAACTTCATCATTTTTGTTGTGCTTTCACTTGGTTATTTTCACCTTTCCACTATTTTTACATGCAAACCAAAAGGATTAAGAAGTTTTTATTGAAATGGCTGTTTCAAACTAACACACTCTCCTCCCATTTTCTTCCCTGGTATATTTAAAAATAGCATAGGTATCTGCTTATTATGGAATGTGTTAATAACTCCACGAGAAAAGAAGCAGAGAGAATATGCCCAGTGGTAGCAGTATAGAACCAGAGATCACGAATCTTTCTACCACTGTCTGCCTCTGTGATACCAGCAAAACAACATTTTCTGTGCTTTAATTTTGTTAATGAAATAATAAAACATTAACTCCTTCAAAGGATTCTTTTCTGCAAAACATTTGGGTTCTTTCTATAAAGGAGCAATATGTTCTCTTAGTCAGTCAAGGTTTTCCAGGCAATCAGGGTTTTCCTTTCATACCAATATACAGAAGTTCCTTTGAGCAGCCTTTGCTCTTCACTAGCATCTTTCATAAAAATCTTTCCTGCATCTCACCACCGGCCTCTCAGATTTTCACCAGAGAGCAGCCTTCAAGTCTGGCACAATCTGCATCCCTGCAAAAGGTCCAGTTTGCATGGTTTAGGGATCCTGCCATGCTATCAGAAGTTGCAAGCCTGCTAGCCTTCCTTGGTGTTATAAAGTGATGAGAGGACCCACCTGACTGGGAATTGAAAATAAAGCCTCCTGAGCAGTAAAATCATCAGGAAAAATCTATCCCTGAAGTTAATATGTAACAGCCAGTTCAGATAACCTGCACTCCTATCCAGGACCTAAATTTGAAGCATGTGGGAAAGCAGGTCCCTGAAAGTCAGCGCCTTACTAATCGCTGGAAAGATTCCTGGTTTAGATGTCTGAACTTCATGGCAGCGACAGAGTTCATTATACATTTAACTTAAGAGCACTGTTCATCTACTAACTACATGTTAAATTGGTTTGCTGAATTGGGACGTGTGTTTTGAAGTCATAATAAATCTCTGTTATTCTGGACACTGTTTCTCTTGCTATAAATTGGTAAATATTTATTTATTAAACATTTGAATTTTACAATTTGTAAGTAATTTTTATAGGTCCCTTAAAAAGGCTTGTTCATGACTTGGAACACATTATGCATTAGCACATCAATGCAAAGAAAGCTAATAAGACTTTAAATACATCTGTTTTCTAGAAAATAAAATATTTTTTAAAGTGTTTCAATTTCTCCTTTCTTTAATAAATGATTCTTACTTACTTGAAAAAGGAAAGCATTAAATGCTCTGCCTCTATGATGAGTTTTAAATAGATATTTTCAATGACTGATCCTGATTGAGCTGCCTGTCAAGATAATAATATAAATTGCTCCTCCAATCTACATTTACAAACTGATTTGAACGGCTTCAATAAAAACTCAGACAAAAGTTAAAGAAATCTGATGTAAATCAAGACTGAGATTAGTGTTCAGATCTCCTTTAACAGACGGGTTCTGCCGCAGCTGAGCAGACTCATGTTTCAGTTTCTTTTCTGTTTTGCTTTAATTTCCCTATTTCAACTCGGTTCAAATTTAAGAAGTACTAGTGCTCTGAAATAGATAATGAAATATTTCCAGATCCTCGGGTACTACGTCTTGAAAACTTGCATTCACCAAATGAAGGAGTGAATTCTATGTGCAAGAAATATGTTCAAATGCTGCGATGACAAAAAAAAGAATCAGGATTTGAAAAAAAGGGGATTTTAGAATACTTTACATGTGATACAGATTTAAAAGGCAATATTATTCTTGATCATATTAATGAACCACCATCTCATATAGAAAATGTTATTTTTAGCTTTTCACTTCCCTGCTTTTTATATATATATAAAAAACACAAATCCTTGATGTTTAGTTTAATCTTTAAATCACTTGATCATTATAATTATTTTTATTTTATTTTGCTTGTAGTTAAAAGGATTTAGGTGTTCTAGTATCTTTTAACACCATGTTCCAGTATATTTTTATCTTTTCAACTACTTTACAGCCATTTTTAGAAGAAAAAGGAACAATAATAATTGGATATAAATTTGCAGTATTCATCTTCCGAAAAATTATTACAAGCCTTGAAAAATGTTGACATACCTCACTATTCTGTTTTGCTCTGTTTTAAATATCGGTGTATTTATTAAAGCTGGTTGGAAAATTTACTCATATATAATATTTTTGTTTTTTCATCAGATTTGAATTCTTTCCAGGTTTTTCAGGACTCTCATTTTTCTACACGTCTCAGAAAATCTGTATTAAATGAGGTAGGATTTTTTCCAAGTTATCCAGCGCATATCTTCAAAGAAATATGTTACGTATGTATCTTTTACAATCACTTATTATGTAAATACTTATTAACACAGAATAGCTGGGGAAAGTTACTTTTTAAATGTTAGCCTTCTAAAATGCTGCATGAGAGAGATTTCAATGAACATAGTGAATATCTTAAGTTAGAGTTCATGCAGTATTTGTTCACCAGCTTTAACTCTTGAGGTTATTTTCTATTTTTCTGTTGTGGATACATGTTATCTGTTATTTTCCATAGCTAGAAATTAATTCCTGAAGGGTAAGTATTTTGCTTTTTTAACTTTCTGCATGATACATTATTCTTCCCTGAAAATAATCTGTTTCGTACGTGTAGTGCAAAACCATCCGCATGGAGAATGTAGATGCTCAGACTCTGATCTCACAGCTCTGGGCACAGAGGACAGACAGCTGCAGTTACCCACAGCCCCGCTTGAGCCCATGGCTCTGGTTCAGGACCCACACAAGGAGCTGCAGCAGGAGTAGGACCAGCTCAGTAACCTTGAACAACCACCTCAAAGTCAGGAGGAATTTTGGGTGCGAGGGTTTCAGTAATAACCTTGTAGGTGGTTTGTAAGACATTAAGACCTGAGGGTTCCCCTTCTGCCTCTAGCTTTAGGGGCTTAACCAAGTCTAGTGTCAGAGCCCAGTCACTGTAAATTCCCAGTATGGTCCCAGAAGAAAGCCAGGCTTCATCTTTACTTCCAGAACAGAGCTGAGATCAGACACTGTCTAGAGAAGCTGACCTCTCTCTACTGAATGCTGTGGGAGTGCAACCTGAGGAGGTGCTTACTTAGGTGCTTCAAGAAATTTCCTACAGCTTGGCAGAATGGATCCAGAAATAGAAGTTCTTCAAGAGAAGTGGCACATCTGTGTCATGGATTTTGCCAAAGATACTTATTATAAGTGTTTATATAATTTAAGCTTGGAATGAAATCCTGCTAGGCATATGCTCTATGATGTTTTTTTACCCTCTGAACAGATTTCCCATCAATCTCTGAGGTGGTAACCCAAGGTAAAGCCCAGTCAAGCACTGCATGTAAACACATGTAAATTGAAGCACACAAGCAGTCCTTCTGGAGTCAGTGGGCTCAGCTTATTAAAGTGGCATTAACAGGCATGTGTGTAATGAGCAGAACTTCAAAACAGTGATGCCCAAGCAAAGGTCAAAGGCTTTGAAGGGAGCAAGGCAAGAGGCTGTAGCAGTTTGGTTCCTTTAGGTGAGAGGATGGAGAAATGGTTGAAATTACTGCTTGAAACTGTTCTTGATAACCACGGAGCTACTAACTACCTTCCGTTGCCTGAAGCTGCCCAAATTCCAGAGATAGGGGGGAACCAAGGCAGTAATTATTGTGATTTCTCCCTTGCCAAGGGAACTGAGCTGCTGCAGCTTCACATGGGCTCACCCCAGGAAAGAGAATATTCTCAAACTGCTCAAAAAATGGCTTTTTACTATTAATTTTTATGCTGGTTTTGAGAGTGGGGGGTGTATAGGGCAAAAGGTCAAATTTTGCAACAGGAAAGAAAAGCCATCTCAAGCAAAAAAAGGCCAACTCCAGCAATGCAAAGAAGGAAACAATGATTATCAAGGTCTCAAAGTCTGGACAAGACAGCTGAAATAGTTTTGATGCAGATCTTGGATTCAGTATGATACTAAGTGCAAGTAAGGGCAACCTTGACCAAGATAGTGTTAATTCCAGCTTTAGGCATGGCTGCTTCCAAACCCATTTTCCCCAGGCTGTGCCATAACACCAGTTTCTAGGATGGGTTATCCCTGAGCATAGACTAGGCTCATCCTAGTAAAGCCTGACCCCTTGGTTTTTTTTCCTGTGTTTTACCATTTAAATTACAGTATACTGAGTATTCCTTGACCTCTATCTATTGGTCTCTTTTACGCATGTATGTAACTTTTGGCATTATGGCAGCACAACTGCCTGGGCCACAACAACAACAAGAAAAACTCTGCTGACAAATTACTGTTTTCATCTGTGATTTAACATTCATCCTGCCTAGGCTCTGAACGGTTAGACATTGCTCAGGAGCCTAAATCAACTCACTAGGAAATCCTGCCTCGCTCAGCAGCAGACATCCTCCTTGCTTGAGGCAACAGAACGTGCTTAAGCACACCGAGGGGGATAGACTTAAGGACATACTGAATTGTTTCTCTGATTTGCAGCCTGAGGAAAACAGCTTTCCTGTAACAGCACAGACCTGCCTACTAGTTTGGTCATTCTGGAATCAGTGGTAAAAATGAAGGCAAAATGAGGTCAGACACCACAGGAGTAATTGTGTTAAGAGGTGAGGCAAGACCATGACTGAAGAAAGCTGGGAAAGCCTGTGAGTTGAGATGATCCGAACGCAGTCGAGAGATGGGACTGGGCAAAGCCAGGGACAGGAGGGAAAGTGGGATTGATGCAGAATGTATTGGGCAGGGACACGCTGTTGGATGGGAGCAGGCAGGACTGAAACTAGCTGGTGAGACCGCAGAGGTCAAGGAAGACATAATCAAGGATGAGGATGAGGTCTAAGGCACAGGGACAAGCACAGCTAGAAGCCAAGCAGACAAATGCATTTACATGATTAAACTTAAGCTTTTTCTGGTTGTATCCATACCATTAAACACACTTAGTTCTCTCTGACAATCTCCTACCTTCCCGTGCTGATTCTCAGGCTGTACCTGGGAAATATGAAGTGCACAAATTTGCCCATGGCAGAAGCATGCAAGTGACCTATGTCTGTGCCCTGGAGCAGTTTAAAATGCCAGTATAGATGAGCCTAGAGACTCTTCACCCAAGCATCCATTCACTGACCATTTGCTATATTACCAGATTGATCTAGCCTAGGGTTCATTTCCCATGCACACAGGAGCTGATGCCAGTTAAGCATGTCCTCATTCATACTACATGAGATAATGGAGCTAATATTATGTTATTGTGGGAGTTTCACCTTTCAGCCTTAATATTCTTCTAATATAAAGGGATTTATGCCATGTAGAAAATACCTTGTCAGTGCACATTTCTGGCAGCAGGGAAGACAGGTTTGTAACTTGTTTGCATCGTGTTGGTGCTGACACATGACTGGGGACCATGGGAGCAGAAAGCCATCAAGGGACAGATCCCATCTCAAGGCTACCATGTTCTTTTTGCAGCAACTACAGTTTCTTAAACCCACTTTCCTCAAGCCTGAGGAAGGAAACTCAGCTTGACAAGTATGTTTCTCATCAGGACACTGGAGTGTTTGTTAAGTGACAAAAAAAAAAGTACTTTTTCATGGAGGGTTGTGTTGAAAAGTGATTTTCCTTTTATAAACTGGCCCAAGTCTCTCTCAGTCATGTCTGTTTTCTATGTATGATCATTGCAGGGGAGGGAGGGGAGTCAAAGTGATTCAGCGCTTGGAGCCTCATCCAAGACTCTGCACAGCTTGGATCATCATCATGTTGGGAAGCAGGAGGATGACAGGGGACTCTACAAGCAGAATGCCTCAGATTGTTTGTCCTTGCACTTAATCCACTTTATGCTTCCTTTCATGCCAACACTAGCAGCAACCAGCAGCTTTGAGACACTGGAGTTTTTGTGTAGCTCTTGCACATTATTTTGCTTCAATTTTTCCTCTCAGTGCTGGACTTTTTTTTTATCTTTTGTAATACATGTGGTGGTTATGAAAGGTGCCTATGAAAAACAATACTGGCAAATGATTCGGTTCAGTTTTGGGGGAATACAGCAGGAATTATACCAAAGGTATCCAGCTATTATAGACTCATGGAATACATTAGATTGGAAGACACCTCTGGAAGTCATCTGGTCAAAACTTGTATGCAGAGCTTCAAAGTTAGATCAGGTTGCTCAGGGCTTTGTTCAGTCATATTTTGAAAATCTTCAGGAATGGAGATTGCACAGCCTCTCTGGGCAATTATGCCAGTAGTTAACCACAGATTTTTTTCCTTATATTCAGTCAGGATTTCCCTTGCTGCAGTCTGGGACTATTACCTCCTGTTCTTTTGCTACAAACATCTGAGTCCAGTTCTATCATGTCTGTAACATTCCTTTAGGCAGCTGGACACAGCTGTGAGATGTCCCCTCCACCCTGTTCCTCAGGTTGAGCAAACCCAGATCTCTCAACCTTTCCTCCTACCTTGTCATGTCCTCCAAACCCCATCAAGCTTGGTGGCCTTGGTTGTACTCATTTGAGTTTGTCTGTGTCATTATTGTCCTAAGGGGCCAAAACTGGACACAGTACTCCAGCAAGCAACAAACAGAAAGGAATAATCATTTCCTTCAACCTGCTGGCTAAGCTTCAGCTAATACAGCCTCGTGTGCAGTAGCCTCAATGCCACAAGGGCATTGGGTCCTGTAGACCCATTGCTTTAGCTTGCCATGTGTCTCTCAATATCAGTAAGCCTCCAGTGCAATCAATGTTCCTCTCAGCTTGTCATCATCACTGACGTGCCTGCCATCCCATCTCCTATGGCACTGCTGAAGATGTTGAACGCTATCCACCCCAGTACGGGCAGCTGAAGAACACCGGTCAGCACCAACCCCCAGCCAGACTTCAGCTCAATAACCCCTCATCTCCAAGCCCAGCAGTCCAGCAAGCTTTTCAGCCACCTTGTATTCCACATCTCCCAGGCTTGGCTACAGCTGTGTTACCTCTCTTGCCTGTGGATACTAATGTTGCTCTGTGGTGGAGGAAGCCACTGCAAAAGTTCAAGCACAGAGATCAGAGACAGGAGAGCTGGGCCATTTCCCAGTCTCTGCTGTCTGACCTCTGGTAAGTCATGGTAGTCACAGAGACCAGATGCTCTGTGTTGTTTAAATAAGTCAATCTATCCCAATGATTACAGATGCAGCTACATCTGGGGCAAAACTCCGTTGGTGTGACAGCTGGACTAACAGCACTGCCAACAACAGGAACCCATGTTCAGAATTCATAAATAAATAAAAATCAAACCAAAATTTAAAAAAAGACTTCTATAAAGATGTTCCACTCCAGCACCTGAGTCTTAGGATAGTGTCTTAGTCTCAAGCTTAAGTCCTTCTCTCTACAAAATGGCAACAAAATGACCTAAATTTGTACACTGCAGGAGTGACGCTTCAGCACTGAGTGTGAATTAGAAGTAAAATAATTGCAATCAGCTATAAAACTTTCAGTGCCAGAAAAACCCCCATACGAGGTGATTTGCAGCTGAAGAGCAAGACATGGCAGAGACTGGATGATGTCTGTGAATGATGCAGCATGGAGGGTGCTGCATTCCTATTGCCTTCACAACCTGCTCTATTTCGAGCATCAAGTAATATTGAATCAGCTGAAACTTGTGCCTAGTGTCAAGATGCACAAAACTTGAATAATTTTAGATAACTCCATGGTATGTCACAGGGNAGAGCGTTCATCAGGAGGAAAAGGGAGACATCTAATGGGAACAGGCAGCAAAAGCACCCACAGCACAAGTGCGCGAGGGACGGCACACGTGGGTGAGAGGCAAAGACTTGCAGTTTTGTCTGCCGTGGCCCACGGAGGTGTAAAGGCACTTGGGAAGGGGTTGGATGGCGTATGTCACGGTTTAGGGTCAGGGCAGCCCACTAGACCTATAANAAGCAACAAACAGAAAGGAATAATCATTTCCTTCAACCTGCTGGCTAAGCTTCAGCTAATACAGCCTCGTGTGCAGTAGCCTCAATGCCACAAGGGCATTGGGTCCTGTAGACCCATTGCTTTAGCTTGCCATGTGTCTCTCAATATCAGTAAGCCTCCAGTGCAATCAATGTTCCTCTCAGCTTGTCATCATCACTGACGTGCCTGCCATCCCATCTCCTATGGCACTGCTGAAGATGTTGAACGCTATCCACCCCAGTACGGGCAGCTGAAGAACACCGGTCAGCACCAACCCCCAGCCAGACTTCAGCTCAATAACCCCTCATCTCCAAGCCCAGCAGTCCAGCAAGCTTTTCAGCCACCTTGTATTCCACATCTCCCAGGCTTGGCTACAGCTGTGTTACCTCTCTTGCCTGTGGATACTAATGTTGCTCTGTGGTGGAGGAAGCCACTGCAAAAGTTCAAGCACAGAGATCAGAGACAGGAGAGCTGGGCCATTTCCCAGTCTCTGCTGTCTGACCTCTGGTAAGTCATGGTAGTCACAGAGACCAGATGCTCTGTGTTGTTTAAATAAGTCAATCTATCCCAATGATTACAGATGCAGCTACATCTGGGGCAAAACTCCGTTGGTGTGACAGCTGGACTAACAGCACTGCCAACAACAGGAACCCATGTTCAGAATTCATAAATAAATAAAAATCAAACCAAAATTTAAAAAAAGACTTCTATAAAGATGTTCCACTCCAGCACCTGAGTCTTAGGATAGTGTCTTAGTCTCAAGCTTAAGTCCTTCTCTCTACAAAATGGCAACAAAATGACCTAAATTTGTACACTGCAGGAGTGACGCTTCAGCACTGAGTGTGAATTAGAAGTAAAATAATTGCAATCAGCTATAAAACTTTCAGTGCCAGAAAAACCCCCATACGAGGTGATTTGCAGCTGAAGAGCAAGACATGGCAGAGACTGGATGATGTCTGTGAATGATGCAGCATGGAGGGTGCTGCATTCCTATTGCCTTCACAACCTGCTCTATTTCGAGCATCAAGTAATATTGAATCAGCTGAAACTTGTGCCTAGTGTCAAGATGCACAAAACTTGAATAATTTTAGATAACTCCATGGTATGTCACAGGGGCTATACAGGGACCAAATGGATTAGAATAGAGATGAGATCAGAAATCAGTTGCAGAGAGCCAAAAGCCTCCCAGCTATCCCACTGCTGAAAGACCTTTTTTCTCCACAGATAAAGGCTCAGGAATATCACTGCCACCCTTTCACATCAGGATTTGGGGAGGGGACCAGGCGCTTTTGTGCATAGCTTGCTACCAGGCATCCACCTTTGCATGCATTTTCTTCATATAGCTGTAACATGTGACCATCCTGGGTCCCAAACAGGGACAGTAACAAGTACCTGAGACAAGGCAACCATCCTTCTCTAAGACCTGTTTTCCTATTGGCTTTGTTTCATGCCAACAAGAAATCAGGGCTCAGCCTGAAACTCCATCAAGGTGGGTTTGATGGAGCTGGAAAGTAAACTGTTTGCCTACAAACATAGTTGCCTTTTCGGGCTGGGGCGCTGACTGCACCAAACCTGAAGAGCCCTGAGAATCTTGCCACAGAAGCCTAGGAGGTGGGAAAAGGGGGGACAAAACCCTGCCCAGTGGGGCTAGTGGCAGGATCCCGCTTCCTTGTCACACCAAGGAAATTTCCTGCTCAAAGATCATAGAGCAAGATCTGGTAACGTCACCTGAGCCAGGAATTCAGCCCGTGCAGGAAAAGGGGAACCCGAGCCCCGGTGCCCCAGATCAGACCAGTGCATGAGGGGTGAGCTGGTGAGATGAGGCAGAGCCCAGAGCGTTCATCAGGAGGAAAAGGGAGACATCTAATGGGAACAGGCAGCAAAAGCACCCACAGCACAAGTGCGCGAGGGACGGCACACGTGGGTGAGAGGCAAAGACTTGCAGTTTTGTCTGCCGTGGCCCACGGAGGTGTAAAGGCACTTGGGAAGGGGTTGGATGGCGTATGTCACGGTTTAGGGTCAGGGCAGCCCACTAGACCTATAACAGATGCTGTCTGTTAACCTCCCTCCCTCCCCAAAGGGGAAGAGAAAGGGAATACAGGAGACTTATCAATTGGAAAAGGAAACTACAACAGCTTTAATGAACATTAACATCATAATAATTTAAAAATTGGAATATATACAAAACCAGTATCAAACCAACGGCAATTACGTCACCATTACCACTGATGCTGTGGAGCAGGAACCAGGACTGTGCTGTGCCCAGCAGCAGACAGGAACTGTGTTCAGGAGATGGATTCTGCTACCGGATTCATGAACACACAGATCAGGATCGAAGGCAGAACAGAGTCCTCCTCTGATGCTCTAAGGAAGAAACCAGCAGAGGACCTGAGTCAAGCTGAACAAAGCCAGCAAAGCAGACCAAGAGTAGACAAGACCCTCCTGATCCCTCAGCTTTATACCAAATATGACATATATGCGATGGAACAGCCCATTGGACAGGTTTGGGGTCACCTGTCCTGTCCACTCCTCCCTGCAGGTGCCACCTTTTTCTTTCTGCACCCCGAACATGATGCACAAGATCCAGCAGTGGCCTTGGTCTGCACACCAACTCTTGGCAGTAACTCTAAACATGGGCTGTTATCACTGCCAGCAGCAGACACTGCCTGTGAAAACAGGCTGCTAACTTCAGACAGTGCAGTGAGTTAGAAGAACTGAGCTGAAAAGTAAAATCACTGAACAGAATTAGTTCTGTTCTCACTCAAACCAGGGCAGGAAAGCACAGGCTGGGATGCCAGCCTCTTGCAGCTATGGTGGGGGCTGGCATTGCACAGCACAGATGCTATTTCTGTGGCAAAGCTGCCCCTCACCTGCTTCACACATGGAGCCCAACTCGGCATGGACCCTCCCTGCACCCTGTGCCACTCTGATGGTCAACCCAGGGCACATGGGCAGGGGGTCACAGGCCATCTGAGCCCACACGATGGATGGTCACCCCAGCCAGATGAAGGGCAGCAGTGCTTCTGTGGCACTGCTGCTCTGCTCAAGGGTCCCAGCTACGCCATGGCTGCACTCCTGGGAAAGCAAAGCAGGAACAAAGGAACCTCAAAGCTGTCACAACTATTGATCTTAACACTCCTCTTTGAAATATGGCCAGTTGAGGCAGCTCTTGTCCTACCCCTGCATCAAAAATGTCATGGCTGCAGGTGACAGTAGTATCCTGCACAAGATCAGACTGGATAACTGGGGACAATATCATCAAAATTGTTTCTGTTAGCAATCAAACTCTCAAGTAAACAAAAGAGGACACTGCATCTTGCTCTCCCCCTTGCTGTGGACCATGAGGGCCACATCCTGCTGAGAGGAAGGGAAGTTTGACAGGTCCCATGAAACAAAGACCCAGTTCCTCTAGTGCAACACCAATTTAATTCACCAGTATTTGCCTGTAGAAAAAGCACATAAGCTGCCAGTTATATGAAGCAGTGACTCCACAGATCATCTTCCCAAACAGACCTCTGCTCATGGGTAGGCTGAGCCTGGTGAGTTATAACTCCTCTCGAGTCACCCTGAAAACATTCACTGCTAATCCCTTGTAACCATGCCGGGTAGCAAAAGCTGTTCCCACTTTACAGATTTTACATTACCCGAGGGGATGTGGAGGGGCTGCAGCTCATCAGGTTTGATGGAAACAACACGTTCCTCCCAGCGAACAATTGGCTGGTGAGGCTGAGTGGTAGATCACCTCCACAGCCAAACAAGCAAGCGTGGGGATCTCACCAGAGAGGAGAGCAGCCATGCAAACCACCAAGTGAAATCAGGAAGAAACCTCACAGATCACTGTTAATGACAGCTGCTCAGCAAGGAACAAAGTGCTTCATCCTGGTCATGGGCCGAAGCCCACGGTTGTCCACACTGGCCGTCATCTTAGACAGATGTACAGCATTAGCTTGCCAGGGATTTCAAACTTTTCTAGTCCTAACCCATGTAGCGGTAACCCGAGATAGGAAATAAAAAGTGACTTCTTGCCAGCATTCCTGGATGCGCTTCAGGGTGAGAGCTGTCTACTCCTCTCCGGCCAAGCCGTGCCTATAACTGCACGACTCTCGGGAAGCACATGAGCGTTTTTGTGGTGAAAATGTGACTCAGCAAGTTATGTGCTCAGCTGGATCTTGGAGGCTGCTGTCAATGTCTGAGATGGAGGCAAAATACCACCAACCAGCTGATGATAGCTGCCGGTCATGGAAGGCAGCCTGCTCCGGCTGCAGCCAGTACTGGTGCGGGTACCCATCAGGATCGGGATGGGAGGACGCTGAAGTACAAAGCAGAAAGAGAGCAGAGGTGCCGTGGAAAGACATGGGGATGGATAATACAGGTATTGGGGGTAGTCAGGGAAAAGGGTATCAAGGCTCCTCTGCAAGAGACCAGGAGAGGGGAAGGACACATTAGGATGGGTCATCTTAAGAGGGAGTAGAGAAGTTACGCTGATGACAGGTCAGTATCTGTTGTGACACTGACTGCAATAAGCTTATCAACAAAATATCTAATTCCTTAACACAGCCAATTGCTTTTTTTAGATCTTGCTAGTGAAAGGGTGGACACCCTTGGCACAAGACACCATAGTCAGCAGGAAGAGCAGGTCTAGGTTCTGCATGCCCAGGGTCTGCAAAGGGTTTACTTGTGTTTAAATCTTACTGAAATAAAGTAGATTTAAACAAAGACTTAACTGCTGCACCAAAAAGAGATGATTTTTTGAATCAGGCCCTTCATCGAGAAATGTTAATTAGATGCATTTCCTTCTCAAGATGTCTGCCTGTGAGGACAATTTCATCATCTCTGAGATGCTCAAGTATGTTAGCGTTGAGGCTACATAGCCACCTAGGCAGAGAGAGCACTTTGCATCTCAGACCACAGTTCTGCCACCAGTGCTCGTGACAAAGAGTACATTTTTTTTTCTGAAATAACCTCCAGCTACTTCAGTGAGACTGCTGCTGAATGCAGGACTGCTCCTAACAAGAAAGATGACAGAATCCCATCTTGGCCTGCCAGCTCCTTCATACGAGGACTTTACAGACAACTCTGAAGACCACCAGCATCACAGGCACTACAGAAACACCCAATGGATGCTCCACCTCCTCCACCTGCACAGAAAAGAAGTCACGTGCCTTCAGCAGAAAATGACCCATGCAGTCAAATACCAGAGTGATGTGGGGGCAAAATCAGGCAAATTAAATAGATGGATCAGTTTCCAGCACGCTCTGAAGGTCACTCCATGAACGGTCTGCTCATGAGGTGGGAGCAGCATCACTCCTTGAGGGAGGGTACCAAGCTTCCAGTCTCTTGTTGATTAATTCTGGGGAGCAGGAGGTGGTGGTGAACACCCTGCCAATTGCAAATGTGGTGATGGGGCATTGGGGGTATACATGCGCATCATTAGTCATCCACAAAAATTTTGTTTCTGTAACCTCTGCATTTTTATCTGTCACTTCGAGCAATAAATATGCACTCCTGCCAGTGATTTGACATTACACTTGCTTTGGATGGTTGCCTTTCCCAAATATTAATAGTAACTCATTGTGGACACAGCATTGGTATTTAGTTAGATCAGACCAGCTTCTTTTAAAAAACAACTTTTCATATAAAGAGAACAGATGTTTTTAATTTACACAAAGAACAAAAACAAAGTTCTATTGTTCGGTTACAGTGAACACAAACATTACAGGCACACTGAAATTAACACCAATAGCACGTTAAAAAAAAAAAAAAAAACATCGTTATACAGGTCTGTTTATTTGCTCTTTTTCCACCACCTTAACGATTTAGTGGCATGCAATGATAGCAAGTGTTGCCTTTTGGAATTCATTTGAATGTGAGTGTGGCATATTTGAAAGATAAAAATGGCATAAACACAAGGACACTTTCTAAACACACATGATGTAGACAACAATAATAATAATAGCTTTATAATAACAAATGAGGAATGTAAACCCTCACAGTTCAGGGCATAAGCCAACTACTACTTCATGGGGATAGGGAGAAATTGCCTTTTTGAGCTGATTAATCTATAGTTGTTCTTTAGAGGGTATATTTTCCTCTGCATCACCTGCCCACAAAGGTAAGGCCTCAGTCCCCTGAAGCATGATGTGTGCATACAAAACCAGAGTATTTCAGTTACATCACTGAGGTTATCTTGTGGTGTGGTATGGTATGAATCTAAACCAGAACTATCCTTATATGCTATTTTTTTTCCCTTTTTAAAAACCCTTTGAATGCCCTTACAAGCTCCCGGGGCATGCAGATGGGAGCAGAGCTCAGGCACACATCCGTGCCAAGGTGATCAAGCCCTTTCCAGAACAGGAGTGCTACCCTGCAGATGGAGGTCACTTGCACAATTTTGTGTCTCACAGACACACGCTTTGAGAAAGCGTTTCTCAGAAGTAAAGCTTAGCATCATTCCCATTACTTATCCACTGGCCCCACAGCATGGATATCTAATTCTCAGCTTACTCCAGGGCATGGCTCTTCCCATGGAGAAGCATTTCTTCTAGCATTTCTTTCATAAAGATTTCCCAGTGGTCTCTCTAGTTGGTTGTCATATCCTAGATCACCTTGAGCAGCTATTTCTAGGTTTAGAAATACTGACATACCAATATTTCTATCTTTATTTCATATTTGACAGTCTTGCAGCTGCAAGAGGACAAGGAGGGCTTAACTTGGCTTCTCCCAACTCTACATAAGCACAACTTCTGCTTTTGGTACATTAAAAGTAGACTTCACCCCATTTCCTTTCTCATTGTTCACGAGCTAATTTTTGTCCAATAATGGATGCCATTTTATTCTATCCCATGCTCAGGTGAAGTATGAAAAGATGAGGCTTACTTGAGATCATCACATGGGACCTACTGAAAAAACCACAAACCAAAACACAACTTCCTTGCACTTTAAGCAGTTTGAAAAATAAAGTTATAATTAAAACATCTGGGACAGAAAAATGAAAAAATCTTTTTCTGTAGCATTCGGGTAACCCGGGGATTTCAGTGCCCCAGGGCAACAGAAAGACAAACACCATGACTCAAAGGGCTGAAGCCTTTTTCCACCACTAAAGGCAAGACTCGCTGGGAGAGCTGCTCTATGTGTGCTGCTCCAAGTGGCCATTTTTAAACTTTCTATCACATTATATAATACAAATTCCAGCTCCAGACCCATGTAGAAAAAAAAAAAAAAAANACGGTATCTTTCAGCTTGAAAGAACCCGAGCCATGAATCATCCACCACAGAATGCCATCACCTCAACATTGAAACACAGCAGCTGTCTATTACTCTGGAAGAACATTAAGATGGGTGCTCTTATGCAGCCAAAACAGCAAGGAAAACTGAGTAGACAAATATAATAACCTGGAATGCACAAACTTATCCTCCCTACCTTTATAATGAGTACCAGAGGGACTTTAGGGACCATAAGCAGCTGATTCTTCCACCGCCCAATGCTAACAATGCTTTCCGCAACACTTAAGCGATCCTTGGAAGCCAAAAGCGCTTGACCTGGACTTGATTTGCTTTGCTTGGTTGACAGCGAGGCCAAGAGCTGGCTATTGCACACTGACCACAACTGCTGTCACATCCAAAGTCGTTTCTGCCACATTTAGAACCACGATTAATGCCAGAAACTGAGTAATCATGCTGTTCTAAGTTGTCCAAAAGATCTAGAAATTCACCTCCTCACTGCTTGTCAAAGAAGACAGGTAACTGTAGTCACATACCTGTCCTGATGGTTCGCTGCTCATTAATAAATTGCAGTCAATCTCTCAAAAATGGCTCCCTCAGACCTTGACTCTCAGTATCTCAGAGAGATGCTACATGGCTCTTGGAAGTGACTTATCAAAATTGGAACCATTAACTATCCAAATATACTGAAGTTTTCACTCAAAATTCAAAATCTCATTGTTACACCACACTCATCACTGTGGTATCTGTGTATCGCCATTTCCAGATGAATTCCAACCCCAGCTGGATTCAATGAAGAGTCACTCTGAATCCGCGGATGCAGAGTTAACTCAGGCCAGGATCATGCAGCAAGTCCTGCGTGGGCTCATGAGAAGTTTCTTGCAGAAGTTGGACTTCAGCTCCCGATAAATAAGAAGGGGTCTTATGGCCAGAGGACAATAATTAGGAGATTGCTAAAGCCATGGGGTCCTCTCCAGAGCACTCACACAAGTGTGACACTAGCTCCCTGCTGTGTAATGTGAGCAGGTCTGGCAGGGAGGTGATGTGTGTTCTGCTGCTACTGCAGAGGTCATCTGAGAAAGGGGGACAAAGGAGGAAACTACATGGATTGCACTGTGTCCTGTGAGTGGATGTGCCCACTGGCATTTGTTTCTCCCAAAGCAGTGTGAAGTATACTGGAAAAACAGCCCAATTTCTATGGCACAGCTCTGCTCAAGCATGGAAAACAAAGTAAGGTAAGAATGGTTAGCTAATGCCCCAAAATGGGGACCAAAAGGAAATTGAGCCCTCTCTTTAAATGGCTAAAATGTCAACCTAAGTGTCCTGTACTCATCCCACTGTAACTCATCCATGCCACACAGCTGTATTTTTAGCTCACCAAACCCCTCAGCCTTTCTGCTTCCTGGGGCACTTGCAGTCCCATGGCTCCTACCAGGCGTGATGACTCTCTGTTCCCAGGCAGTATGTTTGGCCATTTGCAGGCCCACACATGGTCTGACTGATCCAGAGATAACGGAGCACTTCTAAAAACAAGATGTTTTCACTGCAACACTCTCTGATAATCAAACAAATCAAAGGGCAACCTAACCGAATTCACAAAAGCAAAACGTGTAGCTGCCAAAGAACTGTTGTTATCTCTGGCATGGCTGGGTCACTGGGACATTTCACAGAAACAAAAATGTATTTCCTGTGCAGACCCCATTAAAATACCTCTGGGGAAATGTTTCATGCGCTCGAAAGACCCAAAGCCAAAGCTACCCAACTGGCTTGTAAGGAATGAGATTACATCCCAGGGGTGGATGGAAAGCACCAAGCACCCTCTGCCACACTTGTTAAAATTAGGCTCAGCAGCAGCACCTGACCTTGTAAATACCTGGCAGAAGGCTGCTCTGCCCTCCCAGCAGGAGGGAGGCTGCTTTCCACTGCCAGCAGATCAGATAACGTTGGAGGGCACTGCAGGATTCAGCCCAGGATTCAACCCCCTCCATGACAGAAGCCACCAGCCTCTCCTGATCTGCATAGAAGGTTTGGAGAAGACAGCACAATCTTTGTTGTAAAAGGTCAGCTATACCCTTCCTCCTGGGGCTGACCAAGTTCCCTCTCCACAGATAGGTCAGCTTCACTTCAGAGGGAGAAGGACTTTGCTGCCCATGCACAGATCTCTGGGGACAGATGGAGGCTTGCTCACTATGCAGGTAATGAGACTTTGGTTGCTGCCTTGTCAATTTTCTATTTTGATCTTTTCTTTTTCTCTGTTCATCCCATCATTAGTTCTTGTATTTATACTGCAGGATCTGGCTGCTTTTCTTTCTGTTCTGGCTGGGACAAGGGAGGCAGATGGCTCCCCCAGGTTGGTGAAACATGACAAAAGGGTAGCAGAGAAAGGCAAGGATGGGAACTCAATTTATTTTGCTTGTAACAAGACGTGCCTCCTCTTTCCTCTCCAGTCCCACTGGCTCATCTGCTCTATGTGTGCTCCCACCAGGTTTTGTAGAGAGTAGTTGCCACTCCAGGATTTTCTGGATGAAACTGAATAAACTCTTGCTCCAGGGAAAGTTCTTCCAGCTGGAAATCAATGGTGAGTCACAAGTGGCTGTGCTGAGTACCATGAAGGGTGGGGTATCACCTAAGTAATCACTGTGTGATCAAGATGATGATGCTGTCTACATTCTAATTGGTAACTAAGCCCAAAGAACTTGCAGAACATTCTTGCCACACAGATCTGTCCTGTCACACCTCAACTTGGCCAGTATCCCTATAGATGAGTAAAGCTTGTATCTACAGCCAGTCCCCCTTGCCCCTTGAAACTGCCATTCTGGGGAAAGAAGAAAGGATGGTCTGAGGAGGAAGGACTGACATTTGGTTTTCATGCTTTCCTCTGCTGAGCCCTTACACATGTCTAGCCAGGAATACAAATGTGACATTGCAGCTTGGATATGTCAAATGACAACAGCAGTGTAGGCTGGGTAATACCCAGAAAACACACTCTCAATGAGTGCTGAGTGAGTGCTCTAGCAATTAAATGATTTTTTAAATTTCCTTTTTATTTAACAACACAATAGCAGCTAAATACCCTATTTCAGATTGAACAAAGGATTTCCATTTTGCTGAGAAAAACAAAAATCCACTTAACCAAAATGAAAAACAGAAAAAGTTCACATCAGATTGAAGAAAAGTATGTGATATCACCCAAAACTAGATTTCTTTCTATTGAGATCAGTCCACTTCTTTCTGCTTTTTGGGTTTTTTCAACTGATTTGGAGGCAGAACTGAAAAAGTCAAGTACAACAAGGGATTGGGGAGAAGTGATAGCATTTGTGAGAGCAACTGATATTGCTGGAAAAAACAGACCAGCTTTCAGGCACAAAAAGGTTGTTTGTTTCTTCCAGCTCTATCAGTTGGTCTCATAAAGGCTATTTGGTCGTCTTCCAAAATTTGTCTCACTTATCTCCTTAGTCTATCCTGTCTGCAAGAATACATCTACTGAAACAGCAGTTATTAGTACTGTTAAACATAAAGATGACAGACAAAACTAGAAATTACAATGGCAGCTAGTTAAAACACTATCTGTTTCTACAGATTCTTGTGTCTAACCCAAGACTAAAATAGTTCCTTAATCAGAGGGTAAATAATTAACAAAATATGTTATTAACTCTACCAGCATCCAGACAGCTCCCATCATGCCTGTTACTTGGCTCCCCCATAGGTTTAACAGCATGCAATGCCTTGACAAGCAGAGATGAGCAGCAAACCTCACCAATTTGTAGAAGTGCCCATCTAAATTAGGTCTGTGACCACATCTTTTGACACGAGTGAGCAGCAGATTATCACAGCTTGAGGATTTGTAGAAATGGATAGGCTTACTAGCCCATAACTCTTTCCTAAAGACTAATATCAGGGAGGGAGAAATGTATGTGATGCCTCAGAGAATCTCTCCATAAAAGTACTTTAAGGTGGCTGTGGCACAAGCTTCGGGATGTAAAGAAATGGGCATTAAAGTGAACATAATGTGGGTGAGTTTGAGAAGTGCCAGACTGTCTGATACACTCTAACATATACCAGCACAGTTTTGCCAGCTCCTTAACAGCACACATCACTGGAGAGCATCCAATCCAGCTGGACCTCTTTTCAGAGGAGGACTGAGTGAGGGGGCCTTAGCACCACTCTGCCCCGTGATTTTCCCTGAGCTTTCTATCTCACCTGTCATTCCCTTTTTCCATAGACCCTTATGCTGGCCCCATTCTGCTGGATAAGAAACTAGCATCTCGCTGTGGTTATGTCCTGTCAGAAGATGCGTGGGGAAACCCTGTCTTCCGTGCATCGGTGCTTGGCTGTCATGTGGTCAACGAGGTAAGACCCAAAGACAGGCTTGAAAATAACTCAGACAGACCATCCTCTCCAAAAAGACACAACTGAGGTATTATATGACATTCTAACGCATGTTTTGAGAACTCACGGAACAGTGAATTCAAGCAGTCAGTGTTGATGGTGTGTAGAAATGAACAGGCAACGGCTCTCCAGTGTGAGGTTTGCTTAGTGTGACTGACGTGGGATTTCCTCTCTCCATGAAATGCCACTTAGCCTAATGCTGCTGACTAGCTGCCAGTTCTCAAGCATATCCTTGTAGCTGCTGATTTGCCAGAGAGTTTCTTGAAAGACTCTCTGGAAAGAAGTAGGCATCTGCTTGAAAAAGCAGCATTTGCAGTGTGATTCTGGCAGATCATTTCCTGGCTTAATTTCTGTGGTAATGTGCCTGTTAACACATGCCTAGGAGCGTAGATCACACACATCTATTAGACCCAGATTTGTCTCCTGTAACTTTAGCCATCTAAAAGATAATGTCTAGTCTAAACTAGTTGTTTACACTTTGACAATAGTCAATGGAGAGAAATAGGCATCTGTGGAAGGTGATTCACCCCTTCCTAAAATATGTGTAAAAGTGTAGCCTGGATTTCTAATTTCTAAATGTTAATTCAGATGAAATGTACCTAGAAACAGAACATATCAGAGTAGAAACTTCACTGCTTGTCCATGTTTAGTCTGGTTGGTCCTGGAAGCCCCACAGAAAAAAAAATATGGTAAAACTTTACGGGCAGAGGTTGTGCTAACAAATGACCAGGATTTCCAGACTGGAAATTTCTCTGGAAAGGTTTTGCCTTTTTCTGTAGAAAAATACACATCCATGTCAGATAGAAACACAACCCATGGCTTCATATGTGGTTCCTGGAGAGCTGAAGGGCCAAAAGGAGCTCTTATTGAAGCTGGTCAAGGTAGACACTAAACAGCATTTGTAAGATAGATCTGAACTACCTACATCAAACTAAAAGATCCAGTGTTTTCTCTCCATGAGGAGCTACATAGCAGTCATGAAAGGCAGGAATTTAAACCACATGGTAAGGTAGGTCAGATCTTCCCCCGACTAGCTACTCCTTAATACTGTGGCAAGAGTCGTGTGAAGATATAAAATCATAGAATCATAGAATTGTCAGGGTTGGAAGGGACCTTAAAGATCATCCAGTTCCAACCCCCCTGCCAATGGCAGGGACACCTCCCACTACAGCAGGTTGCTCAGAGCCCCATCCAGCCTAGTCTTAAAGATCTCCAAGGTATATGATGTGAGACAAAGGCTGTAAGTACTGCAGCAATGTCTCTAGCTCAGAACACTGCTGCACACAAGTGGAACTGTCACTACAGCTCTCAACCTGTTCTCATTATTATAGAACATCCTCAGAAACAGGAGACTGGGCTGGATGTTCCCATGCAGCCACTCCTGGGCCCTTCCATGGTAGCTGATGAGTTACCTGCTTTTCCTCCCAGGCAGATGAGCTGTTTTCACTGACTATGAATATCAAGGTCTCATCATTTTCAAGCATGAGAGCAGCTGTGACATACACCTACCCTATGTACTGCTCCTACTCTTCTTGGGCTTCAAGAGAAATTTTGTGTGAAGAAAACTACATGGAGGTAAAAACTTTCCCACTGAAGGTGATGCTCTATGTTAGGCACAACACACTCCACATTCCTGTCAGAAGCTAATTTTACACTACGTACCAGGTGTAATAGTGACCTGCTGATACTCAGCAGAGGTTGTAACTGTAGGTTCTTATTAGTAACACAGTTACACGTCACAGGTATTTTGAATGCAGTGAAATTCAGTTAACTGTACAGATGATGCAAGTCAAGCCACTGCAAGAAAATCTGCAGCCGGGCAGGTCAGCCTGTTTAGGCCATGAGAGTACCTCATGAGTACCTTCGTGTTATAAAGTGCTGCAGCATCTGTGAGAATGTCATCCTTGTATTTGAAGTAATAAAGCACAGATTTTGCAGAGCTGCACCTGCGCTGCATCACTCAACTCACAGGACAACAGGGTGAGACAGAAAGAACCTGCCTCCCACTGGGTGCTACAAGGTGGCTCTCCAGCCTGCTGCCAGAATCTACACACCAATGCAGAAATAAGGCACTGAACAGAACAAACCTCACTGCCTCTTGTACACTCCCACTAGAGGCGTGATGAAGAAAATCATGTTTCTTCTGATAGGACTTGAGGCTATGCAGTCATGTCTGGTTGTTGCAACCCAAACGGTGGTACAGACGTCTGAGGCAAACACTGACTACCAACTCAGTGTTCAGAACTCACCTCACTCTGCAGCACACGCTGGCAAGATTTACACCATAACATCTGCCTCTGGTATTGGGGATCCTACATTTTCAAGTGTTCAGCCTTCATGGGAAGAGGGAACCGGTTCTGTTAAAGCCAACAGCCTGCTTCCCTGTACAGCTGGTGGAGAGACCCAGATGCCCCTGAAAGTCTCAAGAATGAGATCTGGTTTAAGGTTTACAAGACAAAAGACAGGACTTTTGATTTACCTGGTTATACACAAAGTACTCCCACTGCTGTATGTGCACCACCATAAATGCCACAGCTTTAACTTTCACTTTAAGGCCACAGAAATCATCACTGTCAAGAACCTCTTTGAAACACTTTAATTACCTCCAGTGAATGTAAATTTCTAAATCCCAACAGATACTGGAGAAGAAATCTGAAAGCCCTCCCTCTGGTCCCCACCCTTGTAATAATGCTGAACATTTGCTTGTTCCCAAACGATCTCCTATGTGTCCCCAGGTGTCAGTGAAGACTGATGTCCCTGCAGTTTCCAATGACTACACTGTAGCGTGGATGTCAGCACTGCCAGAGGTATGAAGGGGAGTTTTTCCTAACAGCTCCTTGCCTGCCTCTTCTCACTAGTCTCATGAGTCATTCTTGGGGCATAGCTCCATCTCTGTGAAAAAAAAAAAGGGAGATGGCAAAGATGACATCAAGTACTAAAAACCCTCCCCAGTTTTCATAGAGCTCTAGACTGCAAAAAGACATTTAGGTGGAAGAACAGCCATATGTTTGTTACATTAGTGAAACTGAGTTCAAGACAAACAAAGGCAGGTGGTTCTTCACACAATGGGTAGTGAGTCTGTCAAACTCCTTGCAAAAAGATGTTGCAGCTGCTAAAAGCTTGCTTGGTCTCAAGGAGAGTCTGGAAAAGTTGACTGAACATAAATCCAGTAAGACATACAAAATACAAAGAAGCTACAGATAGCTCAGGAGTCCCTGAGCTGAAAATTATTTGAGACTGGAAAGTATTAAGGGTAAATATATGCACTCCTTCTATTTTTCTCCTGTCTTACTTTCTCCTTATGTCCATTTTTCCTTTTGACTATCCTCCCATACAGTTATCATTTCAGAAGATTCTGTTCTAGACCTGTATAGACATTCTTTTTGTCTTATCTTTGACACAGTATGCGTACATACTATAAAAGGTAGTCTGTCATTTGGCTTCTGGACTGCTCCAGCAATCAACAGACATGAAGGCAATCACCACAGTGCAGGCATTTTGCCCAAGGGGATTTGTTCAAGGCCACCAGTTTAAGCTTCTTCCAGGGCTGATATAAGACTATATCTAAAGATGCCTTAAAAAGCTATAGAATTCCTTATCTCTTTATATATATATATATATATATAGGGTATTGGTTGTTTATAAGCTGAATTTCTTTGAAGTTACTACTTGTGTCATCAGA
>VWZY01012423.1:40022-55869 GCA_013399075.1 Chloroceryle aenea
ATATATAGGGTATTTCTTGCCTGGAGTGAATTAGTAGTGTTCAGTGTCCAGTTACCCCAGCTTCTAACCGGAAAATATGTGCTACAAGATCATATTTTTTAGGAGACTTTGGTAGTCTTAGAGCTGATTCAGCTCATCTCTCTCTTGCAGACTCAAAATGTGGCATACCAGATATGGCAACTGATGTTTGTCTCTCCATCAGGGAGAAAGAGAATAACGGTAAGCGATGCAGCAAAACTGGGCTACAGCTTCAATAATACACTGTACCGAGTGTATCTCCGTGCCCCCTACCACAGCAACGAGTCTGATGTCATCATGGTGAGTTGTTGCTCTCAGTCGGACACAAAACTGTGCTCTTTTCCATGGCATCTCTAGGATATCAGTTCTCTTTTTCTGTCTGCATGTCAACAGATCAATGGCGTAAATATGAACATGGTCACTTCCACTTCCATGTACAGGCAGCGGTGGCTGCTTTTGCTGATTGACACAACCGTCTCCTGTCCTGTTGGTAAGGATTTCTTCCTTGTTCACAAAAAAATAACTTCCTAAGGAACTAGTAGGAAACAGTCTTCCCACTTCCCTGTGACCTACTCTGTAAAATAAAAGGTTTACAAGCTGCCCTCGGAGCAACATGAGCTAAGAGTCCATGGCTTTAGTCCCAGACAAATATGTTCCCTGCTGTGACACGACATTATTTGTGTTCCCAGTGCAGTGTCGCGTCTTGTCTCTGGTTTCTCAACCCTATCATTAGATTCAGAACACTGGAGACAAGTAAAATGGCTGCAGAAGGGCCAGGGACCCTCCCCCAGACTAATCCCCCAGTCTTGGTTCTCTCCTGTCATATAACTCCAGGCAGAGGATGAAGCTCTGCATCTTTGGGACTCAGTCCTTTCCTCTGGAGAGGTAGCACTAGACCAACTTTTTGCAGAGCAGTGGTGCATGTTCTGGTATCAATGTGAACAATTGACAAGGAAGCAGGAGGTTTTAAGTTTTCATGATTTTGAAGGTCCAAATGGGTGGCTCTGTCCTCCATTCCTTTTGCCAGTAAGGCAATACTCCTGGGACCAGAAGGACACCAGAGAAGGAAGCTGGGAGCATGACTGTTGTTTCTTCTGAATAAATTTAATTGGTGACCTGAATCTGGTGGTTCAAGCATACTTCAAGCACCAGGGTTTCTGTGACAAAACAGTCATCAGGTGGCTAATACACTGCAAGGAATTTCATTAGTGAAATTCATCCTGGTGAAAAGAAGTCAGGAGAAGACAGCCATTGCAGAGTGAAGACTGACTGGTAACTCCAACTGCCTGGTCTTCTGTGACTGTTTATCTAACTCAACAGATGGCATCAGTTTCACTGATACTACATTAACATGGACTGTGCCAAGTGTTATCCCCACATTAGTGGTTCAAGAATCCACCTTTCTGTCTAAAAGCATTTTAATGGGCATTGATGATCGAATTATAGTAAACCCAGAGGAGAGGAACTACTTACTGGAGCACAACAAGACACACATCAGAATAACAATCCCTATTGGAGTGGATGGAGGCAAGCTAAAGGTTAGTATAAATCTGTCACATGCTAACAGTTCTGAGGGCCTTCACCATGGAAGATGTTTCTAAATCATGGTCATTCCAAATCACTCAAAATAGTGATTGATTGCTGCTTAAAATTCTTAGGTACAAGAAATACTTGAAGATCTAGAAGTTTCTTCTTCGTGTTTTGAAAACACTTATTCAGAAACAAAGTATCTATGATTGCAAAACATGACAGAAGCAAGAGACAATCTTTTATTAATAATCCTTAAAATACATTAGTAAATAAAGGGATTCCTGGGTACCAGAGTTCACCTGTCTATGTTGTTACATTATGAAACTAGTCCTGGTAAACTTCTGGCCCGGGCCAAGGAGTAATTTCCCAGACCATTTCCATGCAGATAGCATGAGTTAGCATGGGACAAGTTCCCAGCATGTAGTTTGGGTGCAGCTACCTTCTTCAAACACAGTATATGCAGCAGTATATCCAGCAGGTCAAGGGAGGTTCTTCTCCCTCTCTATTCTGCACTGGTGAGACCTCACCTGGAGTATTGTGTCCAGTTCTGGGCTCCCCAGTTCAGGAGAGACAGGGATTTACTCGAGAGAGTCCAATGGAGGGCTACAAGGATGTTGAAGGGACTGGAACACACACCTTATGAGGAAAGGCTGAGACACCTGAGGCGCGTTAGTCTGGAGAAGACTGAGAGGGGATTTGATAAATGTTTATAAATATCTGAGAGCTGAGTGTCAAGAGGAAGGGGACAGCCTCTTCTCACTCGTGCCCTGTGATAGGACAAGGGGGAATGGATATAAACTGGAGCACAAGAAGTTCCACCTTAACATGAGGAGGAACTTCTTTGCTGTAAGGGTCACAGAGCACTGGAACAGGCTCCCCAGAGAGGTTGTGGAGTCTCCTTCTCTGGAGATTTTCAAACCCCGTCTGGATGCGTTGCTGTGTGATCTGTGCTAGATTGTATGATCCTGCTCTGGCAGGGGGGTTGGACTTGAAGATCTCCAAGGTCCCTTCCAACCCCTAACACCCTGTGATACCTGTGATACCTGTGATATTCCTTGTCAATCTGTAATTTGCAGGTACAGAGGCAGTGTTTAAAGAAATGTTCCATAGAACAGAATAGAGTGGTTCGGATTGGAAGGCATCTTTAAAGATCATTTAGTCCTGCCATGGGCAGGAACATCTGTCACTAGATCAGATTGCTCAAAATTCCATCCAACCTGACCTTGAACACTTAGCAAGGAGACAGTGATATTCTCACAAAGGTCTTCGCCAGTATCTTTTGTGAAGATGATGTGTTTTGGACTTACTCCCTTCAGAAGTTCACTCTTTCTGTGTATCAGGGGACACTTACATCATCACCATGTGTATTGTAACACCAGACAGGCTTGGTCTGAAGAACTGCTGGAAGCACTAACAAAGTTTTAGAGTGAACTGGGACAGAATGATAGACATGACTAGTAATTTAGGGACTGTAAAAGAAAATAAATGCAAATATCGCTACTTACTAAATTTCATGAGGACATCCCTCCAAACCTGATACTTTTGTACTGAGAATCTCAGCAGTATGGGAGACAAACATGGATCAGACAAACAATGTCCCCTAGCAAAAGCCATCCCAAACTGTACCAGAATACCACTTTCTCTTTCTAGTGTAAGAATTTTAACCATATTCAGTCATTCCTCTATTGAGCTATTGAGAATTAAGACTTACTCAAAAATTTTACCTCCTAGAGCTCCGTATCTGATGGTGTATATGGCATCATTTACAGTATTGACTTATTTTTGGAGCACACATGGACAGATGCAGACTGGCAAACCACTAAGTATACTGTCATCAAATCCATTACCACACCTTTCATGCCACAAATACCAACTGTAATCAACAGTAAGTCATTCCTCTTATTGACTTTTGCCCATTTCTTGCTTTTGCTGTCTCATGCATTGCTCCATTTCACCTCTGCCACACACCTACATTCACCAGGATGTTCTCAATTCCCACTTCCAATTTGCTAGCCAAAGTCAAGATTCAAGGTACTATAAAAAAAAACCCAAACCTTTAGCCTTAACAGTTGTATTATTTATCACCTAGCATTATGGGATGAAATAAAAATTAGAAGTTGCTGATAAGAATGTAAACATTTCTTTAACACTAACATACAGATTTTTCCAGTGAGCACTGGGACCCTAGAATAAAGATGTTGCTTTGTGCAATTACCACACTGGGGAGCAGAAGTGTATGAGGACAGCATTTGTTGATGGCATTTTCTCCCCCAGACTGCCTGCATTTGTTATCTTGGGAGCATACTGAAAACATTTTGCCATCCAGTGGTGCAGTAATGTTATTTAATGATATTTGCAATGCATTAAGACTTTAAACATCTTCGGAGCTGTCTGGATAACTGATATAGAAAGAAAAAAGAGCCTCTTTGCATACATTATGATAGTTTTTCCCTATTTCATGTGGCTGAACTAGATTCTAGATTTCTTTGTCATTGCACATCTTACTGCAGCTCTAGAAATTTACTGAACCCACTTTCTATAAAGTTGTATGTATTTGTTGTTAATCTCCTGCAGCTTGAAGCAATTCTCGTGTACTCAAGAGTATTTCAGATCTGACTAGAACACAAACACTCATTAATCAAAGCCATTAAAGAGATGGCTGTTGGCTAAGTTTCCTGGAACTTGAATGGGAGGCCACCCCAAGTCTTAGTTACTTGATCCACATCAGCAGTAATTTGATGTTCTCTCCCCACAGATACTCTTCCAGAGGAAAGACTATTTAATATTGCATTTGGACACTTTCTTCCCGACGTCTCTCTGGTGGCAATCACAATAGGAAATGTGCCATTTACCCTGAGGGAAGCACAGAATCACGGGTTTAATATTTATGAAACTCACTTTTCTAATAGAACAAAAGGATTTATGCTGGAAGTCTCTTTTGATGACCCATACATTCTAAAGGAGGTAAGATACAACAGGTCACTCCAGCAACTGAGCAGAGGAGGTAGGGCAGTCACTTTTCAGACACAGTCTGGCTTTATTAACCAATGACTGTTCCTCAATCATAAAGGTGACAATGAGTCTGAGCTCATCTGAATTAAGATTAGAGGCTTGTATGTCCCCACCTTGCTCTCCCTAGGTCTCTGGGAGACATGCAGCATCAAGTGTGATTAGATGGTATGAAACATGCCTTACTTTAGTGTCTGTCAGCATGGCCAACATCCAAGCACACACCCAGCAGGAAGAGGTTTGTCAGATCTCTATTAAATGTTGTCCCTTGAAACAGGAGTGCCTCAGAAAAATAAATCAGTTATTGCAATCCTGCAAACACTGGTTACCAACACCCAGTAATTCCTGAACCTACTGTTTATGCAGAACCATTTGACTGCTGGCACTGGCCATGCACCACACAAGCATCTACAGGCAGACTCAGGATATTCTAAATGTAATTTTGTAAAGCTTTGGACTATTTCTAATCCAAATATTTGTAAAAAGTATAAACTCACAGAAGGAATAAAACCTCTTACTTTGGTGGGAAGATGCATAACTGCAAGTCCTCTGCCACTGTTTTGACCAAACAGCACAGAGCTGCGATGCTATTTTCTGCTACAAAACAACTTTGTGAGCACACACAATTGGGACTTGCACATATAATTTTCAGGCTGCAGTCAAACCACAGTTAAATTGCATTAAGCATCAAAGCAAGCCAAAAATTTTCAGAAGTATTTATTTCAGGTTCAACAGCAGGTTTTACTTTGGGGGAACTTTTAGTGGAGTAAATGAGAATATTGAGAGACTTCTCATAGCATCTCCTCACACCTTTTGCCTTACCAATCACTTATTCTCCTGGGTTCAGCCCACACTCTGAGTAAAGAAGAATAAGGATTTGGACCCAGTTCTCCCTCTGTGAGCTCCTTCACCAGTGGGCTACAGAGGGAACACCACTGTGTTCACTTCTGCCTCCATTTTCTGAACAGGCACTACATTCTCCACATTTATGTTTGGCCAAAAGAGCTGTTGAATCTAGTCCAGATTTCTGAATAGTTTTAAGCGAACTGAAGCGATGTTTTTGGAGACTGAGATATTTGCTGGGGAGAGGAGGGTGTTGGAATAATTATTTAGTGCTGCTCAGGACATACATTCTTGTCTATGCTGGAAGCCATTGCTACTGCAGTCTTACACTTCTCTCTTTTTCAGTATGTGAACAGAAATGAAACAAAATATACCCTTCTTGTTAACTACACTCTAAGTGTGGGTCCAGAGATGGCACTCTATTATCATTCTGCAGAGGTGGAGTGTGTGATTGCTGATATTGGTAAGCTTCCCCCTGATATAACTGGTTTGCACCAACAGCACGGATCAGATTTTCACTGAATTCAGTGAGCACAGCTTTAGGCTGAGGATGAGAGCTTTTGGGAAAACCCCACCCTTCACTAGCTCATTATTGGCAACACAGCCAACTTGCTGCTTTTCTGATGGCAGCTCTTCTGCATACTGGCAAGACAGTCTGCCCTCGAGACACCAAGAGCAATAAAAACTAGTGTGTAAAAGAGGTTGGCTTGCAAACTCAGCGAACAAGATGCCTCATAAGTCGAGATACATCTACAGGCAAAACTTTCAGACATTGCTACGAGTTTCATTTTGTCCTCAAATACAATTCTGCCTCTGCGTCCAGGGCAGAACTCAACTGGCTCAAATAAATTCCTGTGAGCTCCAAAGACAGCATTTCTGTAAGGAGACAGTCATCCACTAAAAGCTGTACTTAGCAGATTATTGAACCAGTCAGGAGGTCTGACTGGTATTTTCTCAAGCTTCCTAGATTTTGGATGCCATGAAAGTGACAGTGTCTTTCCACTGTCCTATTTTATCTTTGAACTAGATCAAGGTTCAGCCCAAAGAAGTCTGACCAAAAAAACTTATTTATACACATAGCTCAGCTTGCCTTACTGAAGCAGGGAGTAGTCCTGGAAGGAAGCTGGCAGGCCACCACTAAAGCGTGAGGATTCCCAATCCCACCAGTTGTGAGTTCCTACATCCACAACCAAGCCAAAACCCTGAGGCCAATGCCAGTACACACGTAACAGCACTGCTGCAGTGCCAGTGCAAGACTTACCCGTGACAGAAATCCTTGCCTGGGCCAAACAGCATCTCTCAAACCTTCCTTCACTGCTAACTCGTCATCCCACTTTCTTCCCGCAGAAATACCAGAAGCAGTTGGTTACTGTGATGAAGAAAACCTTTACCTAGCCATCCCTACTTTTGGCTTGAACCAGTACTGGAACCTGTATCTTGGTAACAAGCTCCTGAACCGGCATGTTGCACTTACCAACGGGTACCTTGCGGCTACCAACTCTACCCACCTGATCTTGCAAGTACCTCTGTTTGCTGTGGGAGTTATCTATGAGGTACATGAACTGTACAGCAGTGCCTCTTGAAAGCACATAGCACTGTTTCTCATACAGCCACAGTCCTACAGACAGAGTCTGTAGTGATGTAGTTTTATACATATTGGAAAACCTCCAGAGGGAATGACTCTAAGCCAGTGCAAGTAGGACAAGAGGTATCAAACATGGACCCTTCTGGTGATGCCATGTATTATGTAATCTGCAGCGCTAAGATGTCTCTAAAAGATATGTACCAAGTCTTCAGAAACAAACTCAGTATTTTTAGTAAGATGAGGCAAAATGTCCCATCTGCACTGAGCCAGAAACAATATTTCAGTATAGCTTTTATGAAAGAAGCTTTTTTTAAAGGAACATTTTGTAGAAATTTTAAGACACAGCAGGGGAAAATCAATGCTGTAATAAACATCTGAACTATTCTACAATAATCAGCCAAAATTTATCTCTGTGACATTAGCCAATTAATTCATAGAAGAAAAACTTGTCCCCCATGTTGCATCAGGCTTGAGTTTTCACACTGACTTAGCTCTTGTGACTTGTTAGCATTCAAGTGGCACAACCTAAAGAGCAGAACTTTGTACATATGGATCATATGCATTAATAGAAGGCCTCTTCCATCACCTCCTTCACAGGAAGTGTCCTTTCAGAAAATTAAAGCAAGGTTTGGTGTTGCCCTAAGGAAAATAAGAACTATGGAGACCTTACAGATGTTCTCCATTAGCTGCAGTTTTAATCCTTCAGCATTTATAAGTAAGTTATGCAACCAATCAATCAATAAAAAGAGCTGTGTTTCTTTCCTTGATTTTATAACCAACTTTCTGATTTTCTCAGTATGCCACCCAGATGGTACTGTAATGGTATCTGCCCAAATGAAGACAGTTCCTGCCATTGATATGAGTAAAACCAAACTAAGGGATAGCTCTTGCAAGCCTAGAGAGTATAATGAAGGGCACGCCTTCTTCAAGTTCCATGTCACTACCTGTGGCACTTCAGTAAGGGTAAGCCTATGGCCAGAGCAGATACATCTGCTGGAAGTTTCTGTCTCTCCTGCATTTTCTTTTTTATTCCCCTACCCCAGCTCCTGAGAAGATCAAGTTTTTAATGAGCTTCCCATATGCACAGTTTGAAGGTGATCACATTATTTATGAAAATGAAATCTTTTATGAGAAAGAGACTCTTCCAGGACAGAGCACACCAAAAATCACAAGAGATCCAGATTACAGGTAGGAGCTACTGTTCTCTGACACTGCACACTTCAGTACAGCTGCTGGAAAGTAAAAGTGAACACAAAAAATACCCTTTCTCCTATTATAGATTAACAGTCTTGTGTTATTATCGTGCAAAAGAGACCCTAGTGCTAGGTGGTTTCGCTAGTGATCCATCCACATCACCTCCTTTTGGCTCTGGTACGATGATACCAAGATCAAATATTGCAGGTAGGCAATGCTCTTCCTCTAGTTTTACATTTCTGTGACTCTGTCTGTTCTAAATTCCCTCATTAAGATGTGCCCTACTTCCTACTAAAGAATCTTGCTACCATTTCCTTTTCCACAGTAAACAGAAGGGTAAGACAAGCCCTGAATGTCGTTTCAAGAGTGTCCAAAGGTAAGTCGCCTAAGAAAATCAGAAAATTTCCAAACATGTTTTAGTTTAAATAAAATTAAACAACAACAAAATCCTCATATGTTTTCTCGAGACGAATCTTTCATGGAATTTTATGAGCCCAATGTGGCAATACTCAAGCAACCTGTGGAGCCTGTGTTTCTTGAGGTGGAGCTGAAAGATGAGAGCCCTGACACTGAGTTATTCCTGGAAAACTGCTGGGTAACTGGGTCTCTAGACTTCAACAGCACCCTGAGATGGAACATCACTGAGGATGGGCAAGTAGTTATTTGAATGAGCTCATCGGCAAAGCCCAAATGTCTTCTAGATCTGTTGATCTGTTCTCTCAAATAGGTGTGAGATTAACAGCAGCGAGTATGTTGCAGAGTTCTGTCCAGTAGCTGTTAGCCCCAGGGTGAAACACCCTGCTCATTTTAAACGGATAGAACTAAGGACCCTGGCACATCGTCTGGAACAGGTGAGATTATAGTGTATGGCTCACCTAACACTCATGGACCTTATCTTCTGAACTTCTTAAGAAATATTTTTAAAATAGCCAAGTTAGACACCTTGAAGACTTAAGACCTAACCAACATTCAACACAAGTAACTTGACTAATGCACAGCTTTGATTTAGTTCTCTTCTCAAATCTGCTCTTCAACAGTTTCAGTGACTTGAGACTGGACTGGCTGGAGTAAACAAAAGAGTTGGATAGGTAAATATTTTTGTATAACATTCTTTTTCAAGGATCAGATTCGTAGCACTCGAGTTCCAAATGTCTAGAACAGAAAAGTCAACTCATATGCCATAATATCCACATGAAGTTCAGCTCTGTTGTCTCCCATCTATCCCAGCCAGTCAACCATCCCCTCAGATGCCAGCCCCATGAGCAGGGAAACAAGAGTCATGTACATCTGGTCTGACATGTTTGAGGTTCTGTCCTACTCTTAGCAGGTCTAAGAAGAACAAAGAGAACCCCAGGACAGTCACCTGAGGGTGCTTTGCTCCTAGTGCACTAGTTGAGGGGACTCTATTACATGCACTGATATGAACCATGGCAGCACTCCTGCCAGAGAAGCTGAAGTAACCATGCAAATTTTTGACTTGGCCTTTCATAAGCAGTTCAACTCATGAACTTGCTAGTAATGAACATGACGCAATTCTGGCTTGTGCTGCTTCCTAAGTGTGCAGCTGCATCTAGCACTAGATTGGGTTTCTGTCTAGCTTTGATACAGAGCCTCACTGCAACTCATGAGATTTTAACTTCTCCTGTCTCAGCCTCTGTTACCAAACTGCCTGAGGGCTTCTTTGACACCAAATTTGAAATTCAAGGCAAGTTCAACTAGAGGGTGTCATATGCAAGTGTTCAGAAAAGCCTAAGTGTAATCATCTGTAACTCTGCAACAGGCAGACAAAAGACAAAACAATGCTCTGCAAAGCAGAATTTGATAGGGACCAAGTGGTACTTTTTCTTCTTCTTCTCAGGTGTATGTGCAATGTTTGGTGGCAGCATGTTCTCCTATCAACATACTACCTGGCAGCCCCTGCAGAGGACAGTGCAGCTCAAGCAGGGAGAGGATGGGTAGGTGTTCAAGAGAAAAGGAGCAATTGCAAAGCACTCCTGATCTGATGGGATTTCTGGTGCCTGAAATGCCTTAAACATGGACTGTATAACACTACCTCTAGCTCATACTTTAACACATTAGCACTTAACATGCAGCATGCATGGGTTCTTTACAAACTACACAATTTCTCATTCTCAGCCTTTCCAGGTCACCGTTCAGCCAGTCTCCGGGGCTATGTACTTGCTGGACCAATCTGGATTGTTGATCCAGATCGAAGATGATGCATGTAAACTGTTTTTGGTAAGAACACCAGGCCCTGTGTACTGACCTGCAGAGGTCACCATGCTTTGCGGCACAAGCAATGCTTGGTCTGTCCTTCAAGCCTTAGAACTTAAGTTCTGGGCCAACAGCTAGGGAACAGGCAAGGTTTGCACTCTTGTGATCTAAACTTAAGCCTGGAAGAGATGGAAGAAGGAGAGCTACCTGCCAAGCCAAACACAGGTGGCATGGCTCTGGGGAAGATGTCAGCAGTAGGGTAGGGCATGTTGGAGTTAGGCTGTAGCAGGCAATTTTGGAACCAGATATTATTTCAACAGGTTTTCAACTAGATTGCCCCCAGTCTGAAAGAAAATGAATCCAAAGTTTTAGAAACAAAGACAAAGGCACAAATCAGTGGCACATTCCAAATGCTTTCAAAGGGCCCAAATCCTCCAAACTATTAAGATTTACCCTGTAGCTGCATCTGCTCTTGGAGAACCAGGGCTATTCATCTGCACACTCCAGCCTCACTCCTCACTTCACTGTGTGTATCTCCAGCAGCACCTGAATGCTCTACTGTGCTGGCTGCTTTCTGAATAGCGCAATTAGACACAGAAGTACTTCTGTCAGTGACCATCAGAACTATCTTGCTGGAAAAGGCCAGACAGTGGGACTCAGGACAGCACCACAAGACTGGAAAGTGGTAGAGTCTGCTAAGAGGATTAGTAAATACTGTAACCTGTTGCCTCTCTGAAGCAGCTTATGAAAGAAAACTTATCAGAAAATAACCCAAGGCTGCCAAATAACACTTCTTGTTTCTTCCAGATGTTGAAATATGGATCAGATCAGTGTTGCAGATCACTAAAATTATCCCAGTCCCGATTATGGCTGCTTGTAATATATCATAAAGTGACTGTCAATCCTCCCATGTGAATGTAAAGTGCAAATCTGAAAAGTCAAATAAAAATACATACCAGGTAATGTAAGTGCTGACCATCTCCTTCCTAATGTGCAGTAGCAACCATCTGGTGAACCAACAATGGCTTCACAGAACCAAGAAGTCTGCTCCTTAGGGCCTCTTCCACATGCAGCACAATGGCATACTTTTTTTTTCCCCTAAGTGCAGATTTTTGTCTTTAACATTGCATTGACGTGACCATTTTGGAAACCTGTTAGTTCCTCACCTTCCTCTCACCTTCCCCTGTATGGAAAAGGTTAACTCTACAAAATGGGAGAAGATGGATGCTCTAACATGAATAAAAAGGACAATTTATCAGGTATTGGATTTCTGCGTCAACAGAAAACATTTTTTATTGTCTAGAGATCAAGGACCAAGCCTGACACGTGACCACCCGTACCCACTCTCAGCATGTGCCTGTGCTGTAAGCGAAGGCGTGCCTGCAGCATCAGGAGGTGCTCAACAGCAGTGGACAGGGGGCAATTGCCCGATGCTGACGCAGGCTCACAGTGCACACGCGCGCAGTCTCTGGTAGGTTTGCCCGGCTCCTACGGCCTCCATCTTCACAGGCTGGCTGGCTCCGCACGCCCATCAGTGCGTATCCGTGGCGTGACTCCCAAGGCTGCAGTCACGCCTGTGATGATTGCTGAATAAATGCAGTCTTGCAGCTGGAGCTACTGAAGGACTAAGTTTTATAAAAACTTCAGATGCTGGGAACCCAAGACCCCCTTCAGCAGCAGCCCGGGAGATGCCTTTCTCTGCTGCATGAGCAGTGCACTCTACCGTCCAGAGCTAGCACTGCACAGGCAAACCAGTCTACTGCTCCCACACATTTTCCAAGAAATCACGTTCCCCATTTTTTATGTTAACAGTAACAAATGCATCAGTTTGCTATCTTTCTGTTAATCTGAGAAGCAGTCCTTCTGAAATGTGTAAACAGGGTTGAAGGTTAAATAATGATGACTAAATGCTAGCTCTTCTTTTCCCAGTGCTCACTGTCTAGCTCCACAGCTGAGCATCAGGTCTAGTGTTGCATCATTGAAGTTTGCTCGCTCTACAGCCTTGCAGAGTAAATGCAGGTAAACTTGACTGCAGAATGTGGGACCTCTCAGATCACTCCCTTCTGCTCTGGAAAGCCAGGAAGGCGTCCAGCAGCATTCCATACCCATCCACCCACCACCTGGGAGATGAGGTGACCTTTCTCCTCCAGAGAAAGACCTGCACTCCCATTTCAAGTTCCTACATTCTCAGAGACAAGCCAGAGAAATTCCACATCCTATGTTTCCTTCTTGTACCTTGGTTGCTGTTCATGGCAGATGATGTTTCTTACACTGAATTACACAACTGTGTTAGGGCTATATATAGGTTATACACTTTCAAGAGTCCCAAGTGAAATAAAACCACGTGATACTATTCAATTTCAGCCTGAAACCTCCAGCTAGCCTTGCGACAGAAAGCCAGACAATCAAGTGACTCATGCTTGCACGTGAAAGGCGAAAATGCGTGTGAGAAACTTACTGGCCCAAGTTACCTTGACAGAAGTCCAAGCTATGCCGAAATTCACTATGACAGTTCATCCTTTTACAAGAGACACAAGGAAATACCGTGAAGGAGCTGCTGCAACACTGCTCCTAGTCCAGGGGAGTATCTGTGCCAACAATGAATGCACTGTAAGCAATTGAGCAACACTCACAAACCACCAGCTGGGCAGCAGGGGGGACATTACTACTATACTGGCATCTTGGTTTGCCAAAGCACTTATTTGATGTCAATATTTTTATCTGTATCTTGTCATTTCAACAGTGTTATGTGCAGAACCACATCTGTGATCTCCCCTCTTAACGTTACATTTAACAGGTCATTTTCAGCTTCTCATGCAGTCTTTCTTATTTTCCTGGCATGGCAAACTGGTAACCGGTTTTGCTGCAGCTCACCTCAACATCAAGCAAGAGCTGGCATGATTTCTCAGTTTTTGAAACTGAGGTGGCATAAGACATGCCAAGTCCTTAAATTATCAACGATGTTTTAGAGACAGAGCATGAAGATTAAAAAAATTTAAGCTTAGTACCTGCTCCATATATCCAGAAAAGTCCAGAATTAAAACTTTTGTCAGGGAAAAAAAAGAGTCATTGTTAAGACATCACTGCCTGCTTTCCAAACCGTAAGTGGTTACAACCTGCTACTATGCATGGTATTATATAACTTGAACATTACTTATGTCAAGCATCAGGAGCACAAGAGCCAAAATACAGCATTTTCTCAGCTCCGTGCTCCAAATTGGTTCCCTGTGGCTGTTGCAGTTTCATGCCAAAGCTGAAAGCGATCTCAGCGAGGCTGCTGGGGAAGGTGCTCAGAGGCTCAAGTCCATTCTCATGACTTTCCCAAAGGGTCCCACCATCTTCAGTGAGCCCTGCACTGGTGTAGGCTCCAGAGAAACTCACAATAAGAGCCGTCATTAAGGTAATTTATAAAAAAAAAAAAACTCACAAAGAAAACAATACCAAACAGAAATGATCCCAATGCTCGTGTGGGCAATCAAAGATTATTTGTTATCAGAACTTGTACTATTATGACCACACAAGGGTGTTTCTTATCCATGATTTAACGATTTCAGCAACAGCCCCTCCTACCACGTGGGAAATGAAGCCAGTTTGGTCCTATGGATTTGGCGTATGTTTCAAGCAGATGACCTTTTCAGTTCGAAGAAGAAAACCATGACTCCTACTGTGAATAGCCCAACTACATTCTCTACAAGAAGTTCTTTACAGACAATCATGAGGTTAAAAGTTCATTTTTATTCATTCAATTATTAATCTGACCAATGCTTCTACAATAGGATTACCAAAAACAGGAGAGCTCTGCTCCCCCCATTTACTAGATGAAGGTGCTAAGGACTCAATTCTCACAGCACATTCTTCACGAAAGGTATGGATGGTGTTACCTCAGGAGATCGCATTCTGATTGTTTCTTAACACAGAAACACTCTGAAAACATCGACAGCATCTCAAGAACAACGTTTTACAATTAACAACTCCACTTTTTAACTTAAATCAGATTTGAATTTACATGGAGGCAAACACTATCATTATCACTGTGCTTCAAGAGCACCAATCTTAAGTATTTAAATGTTTTATAGAGTTTGTTCTCTCTTCCCTATCAGTGAAAGAAGACAAAACCACCATTTTACAAAGGAAAGTACAGACTTCATTTGCTGTTACTCAGCTTCCAAATCTTTCTTAAGTGCTTCTGTAGTATGTCACAGAGATTTAACAGTATGCTTTTCCTCAAAACTAAGAATACTTTAAAAAACCTTTATTTTGCAATCATAATTTATTTTTAACTTATCTACCCAAGAATAAGGCTTCTTGGGTAGGGCATAACAGATGTAAATGATCTTGTGTTTCATCCATCAACGACAAAAATCATGTGTTTAGGAAAACATTTTCACACCACAAGCTGCATTTTCAATAATCACGCTTTTGTTTTTCTTCTTTATCGAGAATAGCCTGGTTTAGACTCAGTGCAGCATCTTCAAACTGGGGGTTTAACTCTAATACTTTCCTGAAATCTTTCATGGCCTCATCAAAGCATCCTGTCCAAAAAAAAAAAAAAAAAAAAAAAAAAAAAAAAAAAAAAAAAAAAAATATTATCTCACTGTAACTGCTCAAACTCACAAACCACAACTCAAGAATGCCTCCCACTACCTTCCCTAACAAGAAGCAGCAGCTCTATTTACTGGACTCACTACACCGAATTCTCCAGAGGCCCAAGTAGGGAGTCACAGGTCTTCAGAGCAAGAACCAGAGTGCCTATTTTTGAACCTAAAATGGGTTTAAGGCTAAATTGAGCCAGCTTATTGCAAGAGAAGTAGCCAGAACGCCCACACTAACAGCCAACCTGCCTTCATCCTGCAAGACCACTGCCCTAGTGCTCTCTGCAGTCCCTGGGCTTCCTTGTTTTGACTTTGTCAGGATCAAGCTCCAACAAAAGGAACAGGGGAGTGATCTTCTTATGGCATATCCAAAACCTGGGCAGAAAATTGCCCAGGTGGCTGACAGCCCACTGTGTGTTGGAAAGGCTGTGCTCACAATGACTGCACCTGCTTCAGTGATGCTTCATCCTGGGTTTAACAGCGATGTTCAGAATTGTCTTGTTCTATCCCTAAGGCACTTTCGCCAAAAATGAATCTGCTTCTTTCCCCCAATTTTTCCCTGAATAGTAGTATTTCAAGTGGCACAGCCACACATCTGCAAATAGGGGTATCTAACTGCATACAGAGGATAGAAGTAGCCAAAACATCCTACAATTCCACAAGGACACATCTCCCTCCACATCACTTATTTATGGTATGCACCAGATAGCACCAGGCAGGCTCTCCATCTGCAGAAGGGGAATTACCCTCCACCCTGGGGTGAACCGTGGGGTCTCGCCTGTACTCAGCACCGGGAGAGCTCATGCCCTCTCCTCGCCGCGGCCTGCGGGGGCAGCCCAGGCAGACAGGGACGGGCAGCGCC
>VWZY01012423.1:55931-104923 GCA_013399075.1 Chloroceryle aenea
GGCTCAGCCCGCTGCGGGTCGTGGCTGGGGGAGCGCAGGGTAGCGAAGGAAAAACGAGTCCGAATACCGGGACAGGGAAGAAATAAATAAATACACTGGCAGCATGCAGTAGCTGGGCGTTATTCCTACCTGGGCTCGGCTGGGGCAAGAGCCGCTGCCCGCCCGGCGAGCCGCCGCGAAGGCCTGGGCAAGGCTGACGGCGCCGAGCGAGGAGCGGCAGCGCTTCCAGGGCAGGGGCTCAAACCCAGCAGCGACGCACAACAACCAAATCGGAGAGCGTCTCTTAAGCCTTCGTGTGCAGCAAGGATGACAGGTCAGCTCTGGAAATCTGCTCGGCAGATGTCAGCTGCTCTCTTAGGACTACTTAAAAAAAATAGCTCATTACCAGATTACTGTTGGAAGGTTCGTAGAGGTTTCCTCCACTGGTCGAAGACACCAGTGAAGCTCCAGCAGCCAGCTGCAGACTGACGGCACCGAATGCTGAATGTTGCAAGCCCTTTATTGCTGAGTTGGTTCTCTTCACAGAAGAGAACACCGCAAATGTATGCCTAGACTGGTACCAGCGCTCCAGCAATAAACAGTGGTAGAAAAACCTATACAATAATACTATTACAACTACTCCAGCATTACTTTAACTTGGGAATTACTTCCTTCAAAAAATTGTGACTTTAAAACAAAACAAAACCAGTAAATTCCTGTGAAATGGAAAAAAAGAACAATGGTGCTTGCTCAGGGTAAAACGTATTAAGAGAACCTACATTCAGTTCACATGGTTTTGAAACGAAGCTCAGTTTACAATTAGAAAAGAATGCTTTTACCTTAAACCTTTGTAAAAATAAACAAATAAAAAAGACGGAGTCTGTTAATTCAGTGGATCCCTTACATAAATGGAACCACTAAAGGTTTCTCTTGTGGGTTTTCTGTTTGGCTTGGTGGGTTTCTTTGCTGTGTTTGGGGTTTTTTTTACTGTTTTCTGGTAGTGGCAGGGTCTGTTACAGCACCTGAGTTCTATTTTAAAATACAGTACATTGGTCACAGAGAGTATTTTTAGGAGACAGAACAGGTACGAGGAATAAAACAGCCCTCTACCCTCTGCTACACAGTACTGTGGCACAGAGGACAGAAGTTATAATTGCTTGCTTCTTTGGCTTTCATACAGTGCTTACAGACACCACACATCCAGAACCGGTACTCCAGGATAGGGTCGCCTGTTGCAATACAGACAGGAAGTTTTCCATCTCCACTAATTAGAAGAAAAAAAAAAAGAGGAAGAAAAAAGTAAATTAAGCAGAAAGAATAAAAACACTGTTTTAATATAGGAACAAAGACTTGTTCTGCAGAAATTTGCAGAACAACGTAAATATCTAATTGTGTGCCCAGAGCTAGTTGTGAAACTTGTGACGCTCATCTGTACACTACTGCTTCTCTGTTCAGACGTGTGCCACTTTTTGATTAGAAGCTGTTAAATCATGTAACACTTCACTGTTAGCATGTAAATCTTCACGTATCAAAATGCACACCCCCAGAACCGCACAGTCAGCAAATCAGGACCAGCAGATTCAACTGATGAAGTGAAAAGAAGCACTGAAGGCCATATAAAGGTACGGTTGTCCAATTAAGACATCTGCACTGCTATGACGTATATTCCTCTGAAGAGCCAACATGAAAGCCACTAGTGAGATTCTGTACATCTGCACAGTACAATCACATGACAGGCTAAACTCCTATTCATAAAAAGAACTGACTCATGATCACAGAATTGTTGGGAGTTGGAAGGGACCTCTAGAGATCATTTAGTCCAACCCTCCCATCAAAGCAGGATTACGTAGAGCACATTACCCAAGAACAGATCCAGGTGGGGTTTGAAAGTCTCCAGAGAAGGAGACTCCACAAACTCCCTGGGCAGCCTGTTCCAGGGCTCTGACACCCTCACAGTAAAGTTTTTTGTCATAATTAGATGGAACCTCCCGTGTTCCAGCTTGTGCCAGATGCCCCTTGTCCTGTCACTGGGCATTACTGAAAAGAGTCCCATCTCCATCCTTGCACCCACCCTTTAGATATTTATAGACATGGATAAGGTCTCTTCCAGGCCAAACAGTCCCAGCTCTCTCAACCTTTCCTCATAGGGATGCTCCAGTCCCCTACTTGTCTTCATTGCCCTCCACTGGACTATCTCCAGTAGTTCCCTGTCTCTATTGAGCTGGGGAGCCCAGAACTGGACACGGTTTTCCAGATGTGGCCTCACCAGAGCAGAACAGAGGGGGGGATGGCCTCCCTTGACTTACTGGCCACACTCTTCCTAATGCACTCCAGGATACCATTGACCTTCTTGGCTACAAGGGCACATTGATTGCTCACGGTTAACTTCTGTGTAGCAGGACTCCAGGATCCTTCTCCCCAGGGCTGCTTTCCAGCAGGTCAGCCCTAACCTATATCGATGCATGGGGCTGTGCCTCCCCAGGTGCAGGACCCTACATTTGCCCTTGTTGAATCTCACTAAGTTCTGCTCTGCCCAACATTCCAGCCTCTTCACTCATGCTGGATGGCAGCACAGCTTTCTGGTGTGTCAGCCACTCCTCCCAGTTTAGTATCATCAATAAACTTCCTGAGGATACAGTCTGTGCCCTCACCTAGGTCACTGATGAATGTATTAAATAAGACTGAACCCAGTACTGACCCCTGGGGAACACTGCTGGTTACAGGCCTCTGTCTCAACCCTGTACCACTGATCATAACCCTCTGAGCTCTGTCACTCAACCAGCTCCCAATCCACCTTGCTGTCCACCCATAACCCACACTTTAAGAGTTTCCTAATACGGATGTTATGGGAGACTGTCAAAAGCCTTGCTGAAGTCCAGGTAGATGACACTAACAATTTACATACTCACAAATTCCATGCTGTTAGGAAACGTGTTGCAAAGACACCACTGGGGGTGCTGCACTCCAAGGATGCCTCCCTTTCATATTCTAATTCTTTCACTTGACATAGTCATCTTCTCACACCATGTAGATTTAGATAATTCACAAACTACTGGAGACTTATTGGTTAATAATGGTTAAACATTCACTTGTTGACATTTGCATTACATCACAATGGTGATGCAAACGGTATCATTATTTTAATGGCATGGGACACCTTCTCAAAGGTCCTAAAACTCCAGTGCTCTATCCATATGCATTTGAAATTAAGACAGATATATGTCTTTATATTTTATCTATTACTCCTCAAATACAGTCATGTCTGTTCTCCCAAATAGAATAGTCCTGTATTGCTTTTTCTGCAACCTGGTTAACACCTGCATCATTCTAGTCCAATATTTGGTTTAAGCAGCAAAGCATCTAATTAAATTAGATTAATCTGGTCACACAAAACCTGCTAAAACCAAAAATACAGAGAACAGCAGAAAAAAATGTTACTATTATAGTATTACATAAATATAAACCCACCTCTCGAGAACGTCATCCAGATCAGGTTTTTTGTTATACTTTGGACAATGTCTCATGAATATCTCTAGAGCAAGGTCTTCATACTGTTGCCTCTGCTCTGGCCTAAGACTTTCCAAGGACTCTAGTTTAACAAAGGCTTTTGAACAGACATCAAATGCTCTGCTTGCACATGCACAGAGTGCCAAAAGGGAATAGATTTCAACTGCAGGGATAATGTCTTCATAATCTCGCAAATGAAGAGCTAAGAAATTTTAAAAAAAAAAAAGAAAGAAAATCCAAGGAAATTATTACATGTCTTCTGAGAAATACAAGCATCTGTATGAAATATTTGCTACTAGTAGACAGTATTATCTTAAAAAATGGACACAATGAAGCAGTGTCTCTTAACTGACATGACTATGAAGTGGTTCAAAATTTTTTAAAACAAATACAAATTTGGGGATTTGACTGGGAAATTAAAAATTTCTTTTTGAGATGCCTTTGTTTTGGGTTTTCGGTTTTGTTTTGGTTTTCTGTTTGTTTGGGGTTTTGTTTGTTTGTTCTTTGTTTGTTTTTAAACACGATGTAAATATTTTTAATGAACCTCCATTACTTGGACAAAATATAGGACTCCATTTATTTCTCTAACTCCAACAGACTTTTTACAAAGCTCTCCAGGGAGGTCAGATGTGAATTCAGGAATCCTTAATCACTTACAGAAAGAAACAATACAATCAGCAGAACATCTACAGAGGTTGTCCAATTTAATCAGGTAATATTTGGTAAGTTCAATTTGTATTGTCTCCAATACAAAGCTTTCCAGGTATTTTCACTGCAGCCAGCTGTGCAGGTCTGTGAAGTTAGAGCAGCTTCTTTAGAGGGTTAAAAATTCAGTCCTACCTGTTTTAAGTGCTGCATCTACAGAACCTTTATAGAGCTGTCTTTGTGCAAGGATGAAAAAATGGTAAGCCTCAGCTCCTCGCCAGGCATTGTCTGCAAAGCGGTTAGTTGAAGAAAGAACATCATCTTCTAGCAAACCAGCCAAAGCTGAAGCAGTCTGAAAGCAAAGCAATATCACAAGTAATTTTTATATGAAACTGATACCACAGGCAATGGGAATATATGAAAAGGACTTTTCTGTACTTGGTGATTACACCACTGTCTGTGTTAGCTAGAGAAAATATAAATGCATGGACCTAAAGTGAACATTGTTAGGCATTTTAGACAGGGCATAGGCAGAACATATGGTGCAGATTTTAAAAGATAAATATCGCATGCATGTGTACAAATATATCCTGTGCATATCTGCAGACTGGTTCATAGTTTGGATGAATATTGCATTTCAACACCAGAGCTCTCAAAATTTTGTTTAAACTATTTCATTTGTGCATATGAAGATGAAAGTGTCAGCAGAATAAAAAATTCACTTCCTTCCTCCGTATCTGGAGCCATCTCCCTGCTAAAGCCAATACAGCTTAATCTAATCACAGAGTTCTATTTGGGATTGATAGGATTGATACTTACTCGTAAGTGACAGGGAAAAAGAATAATCACAGGAAAAAAGAAAATAGTCTAGAATTACTTAGTATACTTTTCATTGTTATAATGAAAACATTAAAAAAAACACATTAACAGGAAGAAAACCAGGTATTAATATGTATGATTTAAACATTTTAAAATAATACTTTAAACAGTGTTTTCATGGAAGATTGCATTAAGAAAAACTTTGTTCTTAGCAGGAAAAAGCATTGTTAAAAAAAACTTAATAGCCTCACATAGAGATAACTTTATCTATTCTGTCTAGGTACCACATACCAAAATTCAGAAAGAAAAAAACCAACCAAACAAAAGAATAAAAAAAAAATTTACACTTTACCTCTGAGCTTTTTCCTTTAACTTTTCCCCTTTGTGCATTTTGCATTTGTTCATGGCACTGTTCTATTAGTAGGGCTGATAATACATAAAGCTTTTTAACTCGCAAAGGCTTTGTCCTTTTCTTTGCCTCATCATCTGCAATCTTAAAAAACAAAACCCAAGGAATTTCATGTAGATTTAAAAAAAAAATAAATCAGAAGAGTTGATTCATTGTCTTGGATGGTTACATGCTTTACGAGCCTAGAAATTCACGCCAGAGAACTATTCTGCATTTGAGTGTAATAACTCAGACTGCAAACAGAACTATAAGTGAATATGTCAAAGTGAAGAATGCACATTATTCTACATTTAGTTAGCTAACAAATACATGAAGCCAGATTGTCAAGAAGCAGTCAGTGTAACCATGTATAAGTCTATTAATTTAATATAAGCTAAAAAATAGTGATTTATAAATACTGAAGTTTAAGAAATACACAGCTTTTAATAATGTCTGGTGGTTTTCCCAGAAAAGAATGGCTTTTGAAATTAACACAGACATGGATTTTACTACAAATATTTACTGTAAAAATTACATAACACCCTTACAGACTTTATAAGGTATGTACAGAGATCTCTGCAGCCAAACAAAATCTAAGCAACATCTTTATCTTAAAAGCACAGCATGGCAGTTTCTAGCTGAAGGTACCAATGGAAGAAATACCAAAATTTAACTTCTAGTTAATGGCATTGCTATTTTTTTATATAAAGGAGGTAAAATTAATCCACAGAATATATAAAATAATGTGGACATTGCACACAGATGAGCATAGGCTCATCTACTATACTCCTTTACTAGGCAATGAAGGACAACAGGACCTTTTTGAGGTGCAGTGCATCTTATTTTGATGTATAAGTCTCAAAATAAATCTGATGGCTTTTGTCCTGAAAGTCTCCTTTACACTGGCTACAGAGGGCACGCAGGGTAACTATTTCAAATGGAGATACCTGATCTTAGAGGTTGGATTCCTCTTTGTAGTATCCTGTATAATGACATCTTCTTATTGCCTGGACATTGTTAACACTAAAATGACTTCAAGAAAATAAAAGTAGCCTGAAAATAATAAAAGCTACTCCAAAACCCCTGTTATTTGACATAAAAATAAAGCCTGCAATACCTTGAACATGAGCTTAGCAGCTTCAAAGAAATAATTGGCTTTACGATAGAGTTCTATAGCATCAAAGATTTTATTCTTTTCCAGTAAATGACTTGCATATCTGGCTAACAAGGATCCAATCTCTTTCATGTTGTGATTTTTAGCCAGCTCGACAGCTTTATTCCACTAGAAAGGAAAGCAGAGAATAATCAACCACACTTTTTCAAATACATTCTCAGAACAAGCTGGTTATCTGTGAATATGCTGTGACATTTGTGTACAATGCTGCATCAACATTTAGAACCAGACTACTATAAAATTAAAGTAAAAAGCAAGAGAATACAAATGCTAATATCATTGCCAATCACGTGATAAACAGGCCTGTGAAACAAATGCAGGACCTCTGTCCAAAACCCATATATAAAGCAGTTGCTTCTGCTTTGGTAAAAGCTTTGAGAAATCACTTCATTGCTGCTCATAGTTGGACATGTGGATTTCAACACTTCTCATATTACTGAAATCCAGACTCAGAAGCATATCTAGAAGAGTTGACCAGCCTCTGAGCTTAAGGCACAAACAGTAACACTTTACTTATCCTTCTACAGACCTCATTTTTCTCTGAATTTTCCTGATCTTCAGTAGTTTCACTACTCTGTTTGCCTCAGATCAAAAGCTTGGCAGGACTGAGAAACTTGGATGAATCTCATACATAATAGCCCTTCAGATCCCCAAACTAGGAAACTGTGTAAAGCCAGCACTTGCCAGTCCTGCCATTCCCACGCGTCAAGTTCTTCATAGCTACCCTCAGTTTCTCTCTTACTTGGGTTGACAGAAACATTTGCACAGGTAAGTCATACTGGGGAACAGCTCTAGCTGTAAACACAGACAATTCTTCAGATCACATCTTTTCCAACAACATCCTAATGCAGCCACAAATGCATCTGCCTCTGTACAAGAAAGGAGGGGGATGTGGAAAATGAGCAGTAAGCTCTCCAGCCCTCCTTCCATTCCCTAGGAGGCAGCAAAGGCTCTACAAAGGCCACAGCTGTCTGTATGCCGAGCATCCTGACTGTGCATACAGGCAGAAGTAGCACTGCTGCACAGAGCTTTGGCCCTCCAATGGTCCAACCCTAACTTCAGATATAACTGGCTTAAGTACTGAAGTATGAATTTTCCAGAAATCATGTCAAATCATCAGATACTTAATAAGGACTTGCATTTAATTGGGCATTGGGATAGAAATCTCACTGTTGAATTGATGTCAGTAAAGCAGATTATCTACTGCTGTTTTACCTGGTTGAGATGTACACAGGTATCTACTGCATCCTTTGGTCGATTACATTTCAGAAAGGCTGACACAGCTTGTTCACACATCCCCACTCTCACAAACATGTAAGCTATATCCTGCAAAAAGCATTAGCACCATATTAAATTCACTTCCAGATTTTTAGTGCACTGTGTAGAAACTGCAATACTACTATATTCTTATCTAATTCAATTCAAAGAAGTTGAGGGAAAGGGGTTGTTTACTTCATGGATTCTGTGAAAACAACACACTGTTGTAAACCTGTAGAAAAAGATGTGCTACTTTCACATAATGCTTCTAAATTAAAAACAAAAAAACAAAACAAACAAACAAACAAAAATCCTAACAAAAAAAACCTACTGAAAGATTCTTTCAAATCAAATCATACCAGGATTATATTCTTACTATAATTTAGATTATTTTTCAAAACTTCACTATCAGAAAGAGATAAAAAGAAAGTGCTGTTTCTTGCTTTATTCAAACATCCAAAAATGGCATTAAATGAGCATGTTTTGCATGTTTCATGTATTTTGGGTTAATCAGTCATAGCATAGTTTTGAATTAGCTATTACTTAGTAGGTCATTTCAGTCTATACCACCTACTTCCCCCTCCTTTCAGCAGAGTATCTTCAGTTTTCATTGTATATTAGCAATCCCACCAGAGCTATCATGTAGGAAGTTAAACCAAGAAGAACAACAAGCAAGAATTTGGGGAAAAAAAACTCCAGTGTAGATGAGATGACAAAATGAATGCTAAAGCAAGTGCCCAGCCATGAGGAGAGTCTTCTCAGTGAAGCATAGCTATTTTAGAGAGAAATGCCACAGTCTGGGGAGGGAATCAGTGAATTATGACTTAGCCCTGTGGCCATAAAGCATGATGAATGATCAGGTCTTTTTAGGGAACCTGGACAAGAGGGAAAGGAAAAATGATGGGAGTATGAGAACAACAGTAATGTTGGAGATCTATACCAAGTACTATCGTTATGCTTGAGTGGATCACATCCTGCGATCTTTCTCTCTTTCTTTCTTAACCCTCACAAGATGACAGATTTTAAATAAATAGTTGAGCATAAGGCAAAGAAAAATAAAGGTGCTTTTTGCTTACAGGGAGCAATTTATTATTCTCTGGCAGTGAGTTAGATAGATTCTCCAGTCCTTGGTAGTCCTCTAGCATGTAGTAGCATTCAGCTAAACGTTCCTGGTTTCGTCCTTGTACATAATACTGTACAGCATTTAACCTAATTAAACAAACAAACAAACGTGGTAGCTTCTGATAAATAAACACAAGTGAAGCTTCAAATTGTGTAAGCCTTTTGCATTTGTAAATTTAAAATGACATTAGATTAAATAGGTAACTTTGCTTAAGAGCACTTTTGTAGCTAGTATTTCTCTGCTGTTCTAAAATGCACTAAAAGTTTTAATTTTCAGAGATCATTGTACTGAAGTAGTAGCAAAGTTGATTCTCTGACTAGCTATAAGGTTAGGAAGTCAAGGAATCTTTTAACTGCATTCTCACATCTGCACATATCATGACTGATAATGGACAACAACTTGCAACTAAACTTGTAAAAAGGGCTTTTCCTGTTGTGCCTCCACATTTTAAACCACAATCACTAAAATGCCCAAGACCATACTCTGAAGTTACCTAAAGCATTTAAAAATCAACTTTCAAAATGTAATCACAAGTTTTCAACTGCTTTGGGACCCAAGTTACTTGTGATGTACAGTCTGGGTAATTGCAACACATAGCGGAGCTGTGGAACTCTGCTGAGACAGTGTTCTGGATGCTAAAAAGTTTACACGAGCTTAGAAGGCAACATGAAAAGTTCCTGAAATAAAAATTCTCTGCAAATTATTAACTACAAAGATGTCACTTCTGTGTCAGTAAATACCTGGCTGCAAAATATGTTCTGTGTGTGCACTGTTCTTAAAATCTTCCTTGGGTGCCCAGTTTGGGCAATAGCTGGAGGCAGATCCAGGTCAAAGAGACCTCTGGAGCTTTTCATTTGTGGGTCTAAGCATTCTGAAAGCTTGTGGTTAGTTTTGAAATTCACTGATGTTTAATAATTCTCTCCTACTTTTAATGGGTAATTTTTTATCATTAATGCTTTCTGTATCCAGCCTAATACAAGTGGATAGGTATTTTTCTTCNAAAACTGGGATTTTTATCACCTCTGTTCTTTAGTTGATCAACAGCTTTCTGTTTAAAAGTGCAAGCAGCAATGGAACCATAAAGGTCTGAGCTAAATCTCATCACTCTAAAATGATCCCATGTATTGCATCCTGACTTTCCTGGCATCTGTCACTCATCATTTTATACTTTCCTCTGTAATTTCCTTCTTACTATTTCCTCTACAGAACATACCATTTCTGGCGGTCTGCAAAATAATCTCCAATAGCATTGTGTGCTTGTTCAAGAAGGGCATCATCTGAATCACCTGAGCCAGTTTTCAACAGCTGCAATACTCGAAACCAGTCTCCTAGTTTTATCCGTAGTCCAATGGCAAGATCTCTAGTATAAACAGAAAACAGCAGGAAAAAGTCAGACAATAAAATAGCTAATAGAAGTCTTAAGAAAAGCATCCAAAAGGATTTTTGTGTTCATAACTTTCGTCAGAGGTATTACAGTGATCCCTGGTATCTCGTTTACAATTTAAACTGTCTTCCATAAAAGCAATTACTGAGCTTGCTCACAGGTTATATCACAGGCATGAACTTCCCTATTAGCCATACTCCTGCACGAGGAGTTAAACGAGCAGCTGGCGAGAACTGATGCTACCTTCAGGTTTCCTCTGATTCTGTAAACCATTCATTACCTCTCACAGCTGACCACTACAATAGATGGCAGCAGCTGCACAAGGCTAAAAGTAGAAAAGCCAAGGAGCAAGCAAAATGAATAATGGAGGCTAAAGCTGAGAAGTAATAACATGGGTTCAGAGACTTCACTTTCAGATTCAAGATTATTTTGGATGAAGGAGAATGGATTTGGAAGTAGTGTTTCCTTTTTATTATTTTGCATACATATGAACCACCATGTGTCTGTCTGGCATGATTTTTCTACCACATCAAATAATTCTGTATTACTTTATATAGAAGTTATCCTACAGGTGCATAGAAAATAATTGGTAGAGATCTATACATTTCCTTTAAAAATGCCCTAAACTTGCAAGTGCGTTAAGGAAGGCAACAGCATGTCTGTGCAGACAGCTTAATAACTGTATCTATATATAAAAATTTAAATTGCATTTGAAAAATAGATTTATTTCAGCCTTATTTATGGTAGGTCTTTATCAAGATTTTTCTAGGGGTGAGGAGAAACATAAGGTCAATAAAGAATTCCTATATTCTTGTAGCTGGAGAATAAGATGCTCTACTGTTGAGGAAATCAGTAAAAAAACCAAAAAAAAGGCAATTCTATAATGGCCAAATTTCTCTTCAGGCATGTGGAAAGGAATATGTGATATGTAAAAATGGGTGTTGCAGTGTGACTGAAGTGCTTACCAGGCAGTCCACCTCTCCAAACCACCATACATCCATCAGTTAATTGATTATGTGCAAGAAAGTCTTCCAGGCTCTAATGTGCATCTCTGCCCCGGCTCCTGCCTTTCCCACTCCCCACACCCCACTTACTGGGAAAGAAAGTTTCTCATTCTTACAGCATGAAATAAGAATGATTTTATTTCCATCATTCCCTACTTTTCCATGGCTCCATTAATCAAAGCTTAAAAATTTTGTGATTCTTCTTTCTTTGACCACCATCTACAGGCTACATCATACAACTGCTGCTTATTACTTCTCATTACCCTTTTTCTGTAAGGACAGTGCTCTTTCTGTAAAGACAGTAATTAGCTCTAGCTCTAGCTAATTACTTAGTGTCAATTTATATTTCACAGTAATACTGTAATTTTGCTTTATTTGTTTTCATTCCTGAGCAAAAAGTCCATTGATTGGTCCACAGTTTCATCCAGAGTTCTTTCAGTCTCTCCAGAGATTACAGTTCATTAAAAACTCTTGTTGTTTGTATATGTGATTGGAAGAATGTGTACTTGGCTACGAGCTAAGAGTAACAGTACATAAATTAAACATTAGTTAAGACTATTTGTTTTTTGCAATCTCAGTTGAAATACCAACAAAATACTTGTGAAAAAACCATCTCTGAAACACAGCGTTACCTGGAGCAGCTGAGGCTTTGTGAACAGTTTGTCATGCGCAATTTCCATATAGAATTGGTTATCTATGAATACAACAAAATTCTCAGTCTGATCCTTTTCTGTCTTTCCAGAAACTGGTAGTCTTCAGTGCTAAAACATCTCATTTCTTATTAAGGCATGAACGTTTTTTTCCCCTGACTTTCTTTTTTTAACTGTATTTGCTGCTGAGATGACTACCTGCAATTACCTTCTGTCCATATCCAGATACATTCTTTCAGCTTCCTCAAATCTGCTGAAATAGGCTGCCACTTCTGCTTGCTTCATTGACTCACTCTGCAGGTTGCCTAGGCGCTTCACAAATTTAATACCTTGATAATCTTTGCAACGTACAAAAGCTTGTTCAGCAGTCTGCAGATCCAGTTTCTGAAGAGCAGCTTCAGCCAGGAGACGCCTGTGTGAAAAACGAACATAACAGCTGGAAAAGCAGCTATAAAGGAAATTAAGTAAGGATCCATTTAACTAGGTATTATTTAGAGATGACATTTGAGTTACTGCAATTGTATTGTTTACTAACTAATCTTAATTCAGTTGTATGTCTGTCCCCAGTACATTCTGCGCTATCCAGTATTTGCTCAGGGAAAGATGTTCAAATAATTGCTAATATTCTTTTGTTCAACGGTTTAGATGGACACTGGCTTGGTAGGAGTGGGCAGGGTTTGAGTATTACAGTTGTCTCAATGCAGTTCCATGCATGTATCATAACCTTAAGCCTTGATGGCAGCCTCAGTCTGAAGGCCTCTGTCTAAATTGGTCATGAAGAATAAATTATCCTTCTAATCCATCTGGATGTTCCTGAGATGTGGTCTCATTCTAATCTAGACTATATTTGCTTTATATGCAGCACTTCTAATTTATCTCTTCTGTGTAAATATGTGACATATCGTATGTTTCCTTGCATAATGAAAACTTAAGTTTGTGATAATTTTGAAGCAAGGCAAACATTTGACATATATTTTGTGACTTCACCATATAAAACTTTTATTAGACGTGACACTATTACAGAAGCTTTCAAGACACAGCCATCAAATCCTGGTTTTCACAATGTACTGAATGGAGCTGAAAGCAAAACCAGACAGGAAGGAAAGTTTTTTGGGACAAACTTTTAAAGCAAGTTCTCTTGACCAGTCTTTCAGAAAATCTAAATTACCTTTTTTTTTTTTTTTTTTCCCCCTTAAATGATTCTGTTTAAAGTGTATACTGCTTTGGCTGGCTTTAATTTAAGGTTTTGGTTTTGTAGTTTAATACTAGATCTCTCTGAACAGGAAGAGAATACAGAAGAACACAAAGTTAAAGAAAGTTGGCTTATAAAGAGAATTTACCAGAGTCTGGGATGTGGATTGTCTTCTATGAACTGGGAAGATTCCTCAATACCAACTTTTTCAATCAATGCTCGACTGTCTCGTAATGACCGAATCTCAAAATTGATGATGTAATCTTTGTTAGGATGTTCAGGATTCTAACATCATGGATAAAGAAACATAATTTCATTTCATATCACTGTTATTTTCACCCAGCATGGATATCTACTGTTCAAATTAAGACAGACACCAACTTTTCCTACAAAATAAAATTAATTATACTAACCTTTAATATTTCATCCAGAAGAACAGATTTGATTTCTAAATCTTCAAAGTTGCAAATATATCCAGAAGTTTGTATAGGTTCCTTAAAATTAAGTAAGTTAACAAAGGCATGAACTTGTATCCTGTCTGATTAAATTCTAACCAAATCTTTTAGCTACAGGTAAAGAGATCTTCGTCTTCTCCAGACTAGGATTTAATTGCATTTCCAACAGGAAACAAATACTAAAATCATTAATATTACTGATAATTCCATATACAGAGACTTAATTTAAAATCCTTATGTTATTTATAACTGAATTATGAGAATGAGATAAAAGAACACCTGCCAATATTTAGATTCAACTGAACCATGTTGAAAATCTTTACAGAGATTGTGTTTATCTTTTCAAAGCATACAAAGTAATACACTCCTGATGATATCTCATAGATTTATGGAAAATATAACAGCATTTTTATTTTCCAGGACTGATAGTTCCTTTTATTTATTTGTTCCTGAACTACATTCCCACATTAAAGCTGACAAGACTTGGAGATTTCCAGAAGCAATTTAGTTTATATAAACACTTGTCTAATTGAGCAGTGAGCAGTAAGCAGAATACTATTCAACACTGAGCCATTAACTTGCAAGTGAATTTGTAAAATGAGTAGTTTACAGATGTTAATATTTACCTCCGGATCCAAGTTTCTGAACACATACATTCTTGTTTTCTCCATCATTGCAAACAAATCTGGGTTATCTTTGGCCCATTTCATATCCCAGACATCTTTGCGTTCCAGTTTCAGCTGCTCACCTATCACTTGCTGTCCTGTACTGTCTACTACCCGAGTATCCAAGTCAAAGAAAGTCAAAACACCTGAAAGGTCTATGATAGCAACACGACTATGGAAAAATGAAGGAAGAAAAAAATAAAACAACTCAATAATACTATTCAAGGTTGTAAACCTGAAACAGTTCCCTAAACTGGCACATTTGGCCAGCTTTCCCCTCTAATCTAATACCAGTGTAATTCCACAGGCTGTTAGATACATGTGATGTTCAATTATGTGCACATCAGAGAGAGACTAGAGACATGGAAAGAAGATTTTCATCTGCTCATACAGGATTTGGTCCTGCCAAAGTTCTGAAATGTGTCCATTTTTCAGCCAGCACTTTAAAAATCCTTAACACTTCAGACACTATCTGGAGTAAATTGCAGGACCTGCCGCTCACCAATTTTTTCTTGACAGAACCTAAAATTAACAACCAAACAGAGTTGGCTTTCATTACTTACTAGAAGGCATTGAAGCAGATACATAAATTAAACAGACAGTGCAGTGAAGCAGACTGTTAACCTCTAAAACAGGATTTCTTACATTTGTATATAGGATATTCTTTACGTTTTTTTTCAGACAATACAAAATATAATCTAAATGATCTCTGAAGTAATTTAAAGAATGGGGAAAATACAATTTCTAAAAGGTTACATTTGAAACTTTCCAGTTACATAGGTCTTCAGTGAATCATAGTCGCCTGGATTTTTTACAATCAAATTTTAAAAGCATATCTGAATACGGAAAGGTAGACACCATTATTATCTATTAAAATTTCAAAAGCAATTTAGAAAATTAACTTCAAAACAGTCATGGATCTGAGCCTTTTTCACTAGTACAAAGTCATTTAGGAAGGAAACAGCTTGGGTTGAAAATAAAGTTACTTGGGCTCTGACTAGATCACATTGCCTTTAAGGGAAGCAATCTGGTTTTGATCTGTACCTAAAAAGGTGAGTGATAAACACACACATGAATTTAGTTTGAAATTATAAAGTGTTTTTGAAGTTACTGAAATTGTTTTACAAGTCCTCTCTAGTGGGTATATTGATGCCTTTTCTGCCAAGACTCTGGCACTCTCTCTTCCATAAAAATAGCTGTTAAGTAGAAAGGAACTTCAGTACTGGCACACTTGAATCTTAGGCAAACTTGACTGGCTAGAAGCATTGCCACCAGCTACAGCTTTTAACAATGGAAAATTATCATGAGATCAACAAATTTCCAGGCATTAGAAGAACACAGAAATAGAAAGAAGCCTTAGAGATAGAAAATTTCAGTGTATGACAGTTTTGTCAATTCATGTCGTGATCATAGGAAGCTTATGATTGATTCATCTAATAAAAGAAATACATTTTCATGTATATGTTTCCTTAAACTTCACACACACCTTCAAGAGTTTAAAATATAGGAGAGCTTTACTAACAAAGACTCTCAGAACAATCCGACAACTGGTCAGCTGTAATTAGTTAGTAATAAATAGATAAGGAACCATTAATAACTAAAATTAATAAAAAGTCTCTATTAAAATAAAATGAGTACAGAATTATTATAGAATCATAGAATTCATAGCATTAGCATTTTCACAAATTGCAGTGGTTAATTTTAAAGCTGGCTTTCTGCGTTAGATGCAGATCTGTAACTTACCTGGAGTTGCAGTTCAGAGACAACTGATATGCACGACAGTTCAGGGTATACTTCTGTACTATACCAACGCTAGGAAGACTGTATCTCTGAATAGTGCCAGATTCTCTTCCCTAGAGAAAAGAAACCTCTTGTATGTCTGTTCAGATAATGTTATCGCTCTCTTCAGATCAGAAAAAATACATGCACCAGCTGTTTGGCATGATACAATACCTCCCATGTAATTATAAACTATAAATGTATTAAGATGTATATACCATACTACATACATGTGATATTACTAATGATATAATATATGGTGATATATATGTAGAATTTGTAACTCTTTGTGCATTTACATACAAGCTAGGAAAGACCTCCTAGAACTTATATATAGAATAGAACTTATTAAATAGAATATATTTATACATAGAATAGAACTTATATAGAGAACTTATTATAGAATTAGGTCCTCAGCTGACCTTTATCAAATCCTATGTATAAATACTGCTCAGACAGCTACTCTATACTTAAATTGTAAGCATGTAGTGAACTAGCCCTCCTAAAGACAGAGTCCAGGTTAAAAGAAGGATCTGTTAAAGTTACCTTTGAAGATGCTTACAAAGATTTCATTTGTATAAATTCTAAACTCAGAAATGCTTTAAAATGATGACTGCTTATGAACACATCGCAAAAGCATCTCCTACCTACAAGCACAACAGGTAATTAGAAGTTATTTTCATCATGTAACTTACCACAAGTAGTATTTTATCAGATGCTGTTATTGCACAGATTGGATCTCTTGTTCCCTGAAAATACACAAGCAGTATCAGTATCAATTTTAATGCAACTTTAAGAATACACTGTTTTATTTAAATAAACAAGACTGATGCTAAGTATCCACATACATAGGGACTATCAAACATTGTCAGTATACAGGATATGGATGGTTTATAATATTAGCAGCCTTTGTTATGGGAATTATGATAATAATAATATTAACAGCTTCCTCTCTTCTCCTGCCCCTCCAGAAAAATAAGAAACCTAAAAAGTAAAAAGTGTTTTAACAGAAAACACAGGAAGGCAACTATCCCTGGCTTGTGAGGCCTGTATTTAATCTCAGGTATATTGGTAAGTACAACAGGAAGCATGCAGACACACACACCATAAAGTGAAAAACACTGAAAATACTAGAAAAAGGTTACTGAGTTTCAACACCCTTACACTTTGTTGAAGTAAGAGGAGCTTCATTTCACCAAAAAGACAGCAGATGTCTACATACTGCACCCCAGAATATATTTTTTTCTCTGCTCCCTACAGTTTGGTGTGCATTTTCAGTAATACATAATGACACAACAAGAAACCACTAACCAGAGGGAAAAAAAATAACACTTACGTATAAAAAGTAGAAGAAAGTTTAAGTATGACCACTTCTAATAATGAAAACCTTTGAAAATATATAAGGCAATGCTAAGTACTTCTCTTTCAAGCTACAAAAGACACCACAGTGAACTAGTTCTAAAAAAAAAAATAAAAAAAAATCACTCACTTCAATAGCTCTGCTGTAATCAAGGTGTCCATCTGCAGATCCTGAAGGGGTATCATCAATATGATAAATTCTGTAGAAAAGGAAAGTTAGAAGAAAAAGTGAGTGCAAAGAAATGATCATATAGCATATAGGTATCTTAAATCCTTAGAGAAGAAACTATTGCAATTGGAAGAGAGAACAAAAGCTATGCCTGTTCTTATGTTCCCGTAGTGTCCCCTCTGATAGCCCTGCTTTGTATTGATACAAAGACTCACTTTCATTTTCACAGCCTCTCTTGGTCTATTCCCGTATGATCAATAAATTTGCATTCTGTAACAAGAAGTTCCTGCAAACCATCAACCACCCCAGTTGCCTCTTTTCAAATGTGCACTTTCTATTTCCTCAGGCTTTTCCCCATACTTATGGAGAGCTTCACCTTCATATCCACCAAACCTAGATATTACTGTATTCCATAGATCATCATAACTTCTCTTTTGCTTTTAAAAGTAGCATTAGGAAAGACTCTAGAATGCTAAAATAATAGTTTATGCTGAATTACAACTATTTACTTTTCCAGTATTTCTATCAAATTTATAATCTTGTCCAAGGCTACATCATTCAATTACTAGAACAATTAGAGTTATTACACTACCTATAATTACTCATTATGGATATATGGTGACAGGAGATTTATAGGAAGATGCTACAGCATCTCTATGGAACTAATGAACACCTGGGAAGGAAATATTTTGAAGGCAAGATGATGTTGACTTTGGCTTGTTTAATTTGAGAGAATGAAAGTCCATACACAATTAGACAACAAATATACAATGAGACACAAATGTATTTAGAGAAGAACTAGATGGACAGACTATGTCTTAACAGCCACTGAAACACAAGAGGCAGCAAAGTTATCAGAGGGAAGCTGCCTAGAAACTAAAGAGTATGGAGGAGAGGAAAAAAAAAAGGCGGGTGTGGAGCAACCAAGGCATACAGCTCTGTGAGAGAAGCATGCATCGAGCAATTGCAGACACCAAACAAGAAATAATCCAAGGAAGTCCAAGAGATTTGGATAACAAACACACATTTTTTATGAAAAACTATTCTTTAGTATTTCATCTTATAGTGAGTCAACAAATCCAAGCAGAAAAATTAGAAGACAAAAGTTCACATTTCAGGCACTGGAGAATCCACTGTGTTATCAACGATACCAATGTAAAGGAAGAAAAATGACAAAGCCTGAAGACAAACCTTTCTCTGCCTTCTTTTCTGGTCCGTGCTACCTGATTAATTTCCATTGCAGTGAGCTTCTTGGCCACACGATACTGCCAGACGTAAAATGCTTCCTTTGAAGCTGCTATCACGTGTGTTCTGGTCATTGTGACAAACAGTGGTCCTGTTATGAAACCCAAATGGTTGTAGAATTAGAGTGGCAAGTACTGGACAAGTTGCTAATTTATAAACTTTTTTTTGCCAGATGGATGAAACCTTATCTCCATAGGTTAAAAGGAAAAAACAATAAAGCAAAGCCCCATCCAACCCAACACACAACACACAAACCTTTCCACCTAGCAGCAGTTTTCATCATTGCTAAGAAATTTCACTGGGGCCTTGGGGCCTTGTTTAGGAGAACAGGGAAATTCTTTACAAGTTCTGATTTTAAAATTAACACTTTATTATTTCAGCAAATTGCCACACATTTATGAGGAAGACATTAAACACATATAGGCAAATTTTCAGGTTAATGAACTGTTAGGATGTATCTCAAAATCTCTAGCAAGATGTATAAAATACCTCCACATCTGACATATGTTGACAATCTAGAAGAGATTCTTTGTTTTGCACCACTTCAAAACATTTAACAAATTTTGAGTTAGACAAGACTTAAAAATGCTCTTTATATTGTTAATAGCTGGGCCAAATAACAATTCTTTGTGGCAGCAAATGAAATATTTAGTGTACGCTTAGTCTTACTTTATTGCATTCAAAGATCCTAGAGTAGGAAGGCAGGGCTTCTTCTTTACTTTAGCCCTAAGCCAATGTATAATATGTGGATAAATTTAATATCTCGTTCCTGCTGTCAATGATTGGTGAACAAAGAAAATATATGCACAAAAAACATTACATCATTACCTTGTCTTGAATGTATTCAGTGAATGCACATAAAAAGGCACAGAAAAATGTAGAAAACTATTAAGTAAATCTCCCAAAGTCTTCAAATTCTAAAGGTTAATCATTATGCTACAAGATAAAACAGGCAAATTCAAAAGAATTATGTGGCCCAGCCTGTTCATGAAACACTGAGTCACATAGATAACATGCTGTGAGCACCAAAGCTGATTATTTCTCAGTGAATCTCTTCCTTTTTTTTTTTTCTTTTCTTTTTTTTTCTTTTTTTTTTCCTTTTCTTTTTTTTTTCCCCCTCCTCTTCTGTATTTTAGCACAGAACAGAACTCTGGGGGGAGCTGTAAGCCTGTCATAAAGAAGAGCAGTGCTATGAGACAGATACAGGAAGACTGGTTGAACAGATTTTACTTCTTTGAAACCAAGAGATTTATATAAGCTACCTGATGGCTGCAGAATACTTTTTAGCATAAATGTAAATACTACATAAGAAAGCTTACTGATGATGCCTAACATATGAGCACTACAGTCATTTACATTACAACCACCTCAGGGTATTTCATATACTTTTAACTTACTCATTTCAGTCATTTGAATCACAGAATCATCTAGATTGGAAAAGACCTTTAAGATCATCGAGTCCAACTATTAACTCTCTTCTGCCAAGTCCACCACTAAGCCATATCCCCAAGCACCACATCTATACGGCTTTTAAACACCCCCAGGGATGGTGATGCAACCACCTCCCTGGACAACCTGTTCCAGTGCCTGGCAATGCTTTCAGTGAGATAGTTTTTTCCTAATGTCCAGTTTAGACCTCCCCTGGTGCAGCTTGAGACCATTCCCTCTTGTTCAGTCGTTAGTTACTTTGAGAAGAGACCAGCACCATCCTCTCTACAGCTACCTGAGAGGAGATTGTAGAGAGCAATAAGGTCTCCCCTCAGCCTCCTTTTCTTCAGACTAAATAGCCCCAGTTCCCTCAGCTGCTTCTCATAGGACTTATTCTTCAGGCCCTGTCTCCAGCTTAGTTGCCCTTCTCTGGCCCCACTCCAGCATCTCGATGTCTTTCTTGTATTGAAGTGCCCAAAACTGAACACAATACTTGAGCTGTGGCCTCATCAATGCTGAGTACAGAGGGACAATCACCTCCCTGGTCCTGCTGGCCACACTATTTCCGATACAGGCCATGATACCGTTGGCCTTCTTGTCCACCTGGGCACACTGCTGGCTCCTATTCAGCCACTTGTTGATCAGCATACCCAGGTCTTTTCTGCCAGGCAGCTTTGCAGCCACTCTTCCCCAGGCCTGTAGCATTGCAGGGGGTTCTTGTGGCCCACATTCAGGACTCAGCACATATTAGTCACAAACTACTGAAGGACACAGTGATACAGTGTCTTCTGTTTCATTAGCAGCATTAATAAATTCTATATATGTTCTCTGTTCTTTTATTACCTTGTAGCTGTACATGTCATAACAATCAATGCTTTTATCCTTTAAAAATGAAACATGAGAATCTCCTGACCTGTGAGGGAATAAGGTTTCCTTTTGCTCAAATTGCAACATTTTAGTACTAAGCCTCATATTTGTACTTGGCTTAGTCAATGTTTAAACATTTTACTCCAAGACAATGCTAAACCAGGTCCACATCTGAAAGCCATGGGCATTCCTTAGACACACCAGATGAGTCCCTGTTCAGCTTACAGCTTCCATGGAGACTAAACTTACTCATTTGTGTAAGTACCCCAGTCAGGGAAAAAAGGATGTTCACATAAGGTCTGTTGTGACCCAAAAACAAGCTGGCAACACAGAGGCTTATCCAGAAGAATACAATCAATTAGGCATTTTAGGAACATGCCGAAGACTTAAACTGATTGCTGCTGTCAAAAAAAAACTGCACACCACCCCTCAGCACATTTCCCTACCATTTCTTTTCTATCAACTCCAGCAATAGCTTGACCGCAGAGAAGGTTGGATCAGTTCATTCATGCAACTGACCTCAAAATTAAATAAATAAAAGATTACTTTAAGTTGGATTAAGGAGAAAATCACCAATGCTGGAATAGGCAGGAATGAGCAGCCAGCACGGAGGACAGGGCCTTCTGTTTGCAACAGCAGGCTAAACAATGATTGGATTTAAGCCAAATGTGAAATCACAGGGAGAAGGATGCACAGCACATAAAAAACAACAACCATCGGGATCAGATCCATTAAAAAACACATCTGGAAAAGCAGTATCTGTATGTGGGAACCAAAGCTTTTACAGATTGTCTATATAGCTTAAACAAAAGTAGGACATAAGTGATTTTTTTCTAGAATTGCTTTACCATTTTATACTGGACAGCCATTAAGCAAACAAACACACCTAAAAAAAAATACTAACAGAAAAATCTGTGGAAAAAGAAACAAAAATCCAAGTCTAGACAGGACAAGAGGAAGCATTTCTTTACAGAGAGTGTGGTCAAACACTGGAACTGGCTTCCTAGACATGTGGTCAATGCCCCAAGTCTGTCAGTGTTTAAGAGGCATTCAGACAATGCCCTTAACATGTTTAAAATTTGGTCAGCCCTGAAGTGATCAGGCAGCTGGACTAGGTATAGTTGTAGGTCCCTTTCAGTTGAAATAGTCTATTCTGTTCCATTCATCCTTCAATCATGGGCTACATTCTGCTCTTAAAAGGATTTCAGTGATCAAATACTAAAAAGAATTAAACACACCATCCTATCAGAACAATGCCAACACGTGAAACAACTCTTAAGTTTTATCTGGTCCTTCTTTCTCTTCTCACCTCATTTCTCTTCACTCTTCCTTCATAAAACCTACTGCCAGAAGGAAAGAAACTTTCTTAGATATCCAGCAATCTCAAATAGCCTTCTGCAATGTCTGTATTTCATCCACACTCACTCCATCTCACATGCAAACAGTTAGAAAACACCTGCTTTCAAGTAAAATCAAGTACAAAAATAGTAGATGGAAAAACTTAATGCAGGACCATATTACTTTGCTGAATAAAAAAAAAGCTGACACACCTTCCAGTATATGAAATAGGATATACAAACTCAAAAAAGGGATATACACGAGATAAAAAAACCACAACTAAATCTGATGGATAGGAAAGTAGCTGATAGACAGACACAAGACTAAACTGTTTTCATACAAGCCTGTTATAGACTGTTCTTGAGAAACTAGACAAACTTAGTCTGATCAATAATATCTACCTCATTTTAGAGCTTGATTCAAATCTCTCTAGAAGTGTTAGCTCGTAAGCAGAAGAAAGTGTCCAGCAGCAGGGTGCAATTGAACTGCACATGGGACAACTGACAAATGACCACATTCCACAGCACATGAAGACATACTACAAATCACTTATAGTTTACTTTAAAATTATCAACTTTAAGCAACAGCCCTTCAAGTGCTGTTTCACATGTAGTTCAGTCATTCTTGTTAAGGAGCCCAGGAGGGAGGGGAGACACCTCAACATGACTCTAGCACTCCATCTTTATCCACCTGTATGTTGATCAGACTGTTGTATTCATTCCACCAGGCACCAACACACACGTGGAAGATAACACTTCACTATGTCAGCGCTCCTAAGTGGATGCGAGAAGATGATATAATCCAGTCTGACTGACATTTTCTTAGCAGATACCATCTGTTGTGTTTCCATTAAAAAAGATATTATATAACAAGATATTTAACCTTCTGTAGTTTATATTTTGTTACTCATGAAAGAACTGTGACAGAAAGCCCGTGAAACTAGCACAGAAAAAACTGTGCTGGTTAATTTTTGTATCTTGTTAGAATGGAACATAATAATGGAGAAAAGGTTAATTCATGGAGTAGCAAACACTAGCTGTTGTGAAGGACCCAAAAAACAATGCATAGGAAGCACAGGAAGAAACATGTCCTTGGACAAAAATAAAGAACATTATGAGGAATAGTTTTAACATGGAGCCATCCATCAATGTCTACAGGAAGTTAAAGTTATGGCCTTTCACCAGATAATGACTGATTATTCCTTTTTCTGCCATTGTTAGCAGAGCCAAGCATTAGAAAGTTAGTCACATAATTAAAAAATCAACAGGAAAAAGGAAATAAGGACTTTTTTTTTTTCAATTGAGCCATTTTTGAACTATTGGCTTGGAGCCCAACAACCTGAGATTTTCATCTCCTGGGGGTGAATCAAACATTACACACTGTCACAATTACTTTGCCATTAGGCAATTAATATCACTTTGTTGAAACAATTTTATAAAACATTATAAATTGACAACTCATACAAATTGAGCCTTAATACACATGTTCAGATGCATTATTCAAATGTTTCATCAGCTCCTTTGTGTCCTTAATTAGCAATCTTTTTTCTCCACTACCAATTTCCTACCAGGTCAAAGCCCAAGAGAGCTGAAGGGCACCAAAATCCCAAGGAGGAGTAAAATCTTTATGCTCAGTGGAGTACCAGATGATTGCTATTCCAACGAGGGGCAGTCTGGTAAATAAACCCCAGAGGTATTGTATGTTCTATCTGCAGTAATTACAGACAGTCAAAAATACCTTTTAGACTCATGGCAGTCAAGAGCACCTACTTAACAGGCAGGAGCACACAGATACCAAGTGGTCTGTTGAAAAACATCCTACTATATGAGAAGACATTTTTCATAAGCATTTAGGAAAATCAAATAAAGGAACAATCTAAGTGTTTTTAAACCAGGCTGAAAGATGGCATTTAAGAATGCAGAACAAGAGTTCAAAACAAAAATTACCTAAACAAATTGTTTGCTGGAGAGAATTTGATGCAGCACTTTATTGTTTCACTAAAAAATAGCCTGAAAAAAGCCTACGTTTTTTGGTAGAAAGAAGAGAAAGGAAAAGAATTTCACAGACAGATAATATATTTCTCATAAGTCAATAATACCCCTCCAATTATCTTAAGAGATATGGTAATTTTACTTTTGTACTGCTGATATCTTAAACTATCGATGATTACTCTCACCCGATAACTGATCTAAAGATGATATTTTTGTTGTTGTTTCTAAACAGGACAAAAAGATCATGGTTTTGTCAGAAATGATGCACCAACTGGAATTTTAAAAGACCTTACAGAGAGGTCTTCTGCCCTTTAAGTTTTACAAGGTCTTCTCTCTCTATCGACCTCGGCGAGGCCAGCCAGCTGCCTAAGTTCAGCACCCTGTCAAACTGAAACAATTGTACTTTCTACTGCCAAGAAGCTCCAACTGTGATAAACAGCGTGATACACTGCACATGAAGACCTTGACCGGGTACAAGTGTCTCCACCTCACACCAACTGACCTTATGTTAGAAATATTGCAAGTTGTTCTATAAAGCCGTCTCTTTGAAGGATACAAAAAAGGAAAGCCAACTATGATGAAACCAGCACAATGTGTTCCAAAAGTGTTGCATTTATAGCTATTTGCTTTTCACTTACACCTTCAATCCCTTCTGTAATTTTACGCAGCTAACTTTAAAGGAGTCTTACAAGATGCATTTATTAAAAACAAAGATTGAATTTTTGACTATGGTCACTATAGAGCAATGAAAAACTTGTTACATTTGAACTACTGAGACTACAAAAGTTTTTCAGGACTCAGAAAAGCAAGTATTCACAACCTCAAGTACCTGCCTATCAATGAGGCTGGAGGCTGCAATGTCTACCATTTTCTCAATGAATTCACACTAGGAAAGAGCATTGTAAATCTCTGCACTGAACTGACCTTCAGATGCTGGAGGGGACAGAAGCAAACTGCACACAGCTTAGTTAAACTAAAGCAAGAGAAGCTTTTCCCAGATCTTTTAGTTTCTTCAGCACAATTTAAATACAGTTGGAACAACAGCTTTTTTTCAATTTACTAGCTTTTCTCTTTAACTGTTTTTAGTCAGTGAAGTGGATCTTTTTATTGTGTACAAATAGCTGTAGGAGACAGGTGATAATGGAGGAATCCCAGAGAAACCAATCCCTTTATTTAGAATGTAAATTAAAAAAAAAAAAAATCACAAATAGATTTAGAAAGCTCCCATAAGCAGAACACTAAAAGAAGGCAGAGAAGACAGTTTGTATGCAGAGTTAGAGGTGTACATGCAAAACTAATTTTGGCCATTTGAGTGGGATTCATCTCACCTAATTTTAGACATCTCTAAACAGGGATCGGCTGGTTGCCTGGGCTTCTTTGTACCCAATGGAGAGTGCAAAGACCGCTTCAGAAATGATTCATTGAACTTATTTTAGACGTCAGCTGTAGAAATGAGATTGACTACTCCCTATAAATCCCCAAATCATCCTCCCATTGCCCCAGTCCCACCTGTCAAGTAAATCCAGGAGACTGGTAGGCACATACAGTGTATGATCAGGAGGGGGATGGAAGAGGAGGACACAACAGACACCCCACACTCACCACTACCACCTATCACATCATCTTAGTTCAGTATGGAGTTTCTGTGGGTTTTTTTCCCCTCCATCCACTGTAAAATCTTTGGTACTGAATTTCCTGGGTACTTTATTACTTAAGATTCTGAAGTGCCACCACTAGAGTACAAGGTGGCAAGAGGGTATCAAACTGATATATACAGAACTATGAGACCAAAAAGTAACAGTATTTCATACACATTCCACAGGATCAAGAAGTCAAACTCATCAGAGCAGGATATGCTCTAATGCTATGCTATGATTTTACGATACTCTTCATTTTAATTATGATCTAAAATATAGGGCATGAATTTCACAATCTATATTTGACTCACAGCTGATTTCCTCCCGAAATCCTGATTTCCTCCTCCTGCCACTAAAAAACTGAGTAATTTTAGAAAGTGACAATTAAATCTTCATTAAAAAAATAAAAATTACTATCACTGGTTTAAGAAAATAGTAATCTCAACTATTTGTATTCTTTACTTTTTTCCTACCTATATTATTCTGTGAATTGTTTTCAATTCCTTGTCTTACAGGCCTTCACCTTACTTTTCTCATCATTTCTGCCTTACCAAAACTTTGCTAGACTCTTTTCCCATCTATTTTATCATACAGAATGGCTGTTTGGCTGTTTGTTTATCTCTTAATACAAACAGCAAGTATTAGCACTATGACTTAGACTTAACTTTTCTAATGAGATCAATTTAAACAGAAGAGCTACTTTTTACAAAGAGGAGCCAATACCTCATAGTTGCAACCACATACAGAACGAAGGTCACAGCATTTGGATGCAGTGGGTGTTACCCACACAGCGACTGTGTCATTGAACAGACTTGGAGAAGAATTTCTTTATAAAGACCAGGAAAAAAACCCAACAGTGTAAGTCTAATGCAAGTTGCTTACCAATATCAATATATTTTGGGTCCAAGGGAGTGCCAATAGAATTGCAGAGAACCAGCACATACTGTAAGGAAATAAAAGCATGCGTCGTTACTACCACATTGTTTGTAAGTTAGTAAACTGTACAAGGTTTTCCACAAAGGTGTATTTCATAACCCACATTTCATACCACCTAATGCTGATCAGCAACAGAAAACAAAGAGACCAGGACTGCAGTAAATACAAAGTAGCATAAGCATGAGAGTAATGAGATAGGTGCCAATTACCACTATAAATGAAGCCAAGAGCAAAACAAGAAAATGACCTTCTGTTTTAAGCGAAGGAGCAAATCTACCAGAAAAAAATATAATACATTGGATGTACCAGCAGCAGGGTCCACGACAAGATGCAGGCAAGACAGCCAACGTCTCACCCTCTGCTTTGTGGGGCACACAATGTCCTGCAAGATTTTACTAGCATGATACACCAGCAATTTCTTAGTGACTCAACTCTCATTTAGCTGTCTGTGCAAAAGACAATCTAAGAAACGGCATCAGGCCTCCTGGCATCAGCCTCCTCGCAGGCTCCCCGAAGTCGAACCCCCTGTGCTATCCTTTGCAGACTTCAATCTCCTTGAACCTCCAAGAGAGCTGCAGCATGGGGAGAACTGTAGATAAGGCTATGCCACCACCCTGCAGTGTCACAGATACTACAAAACTGCTGAGTTTTGTTAGTTTTGCCCTTCTTGTAATCCTCCTCCTCCACCTCTGTAGGAAACCACACCTGGCTTTTTAAACTATTTGTTTCCATTGTGTTTATATTAATTCTTCTCTGGTAAATCATGCCAAAAATCACTCTCTAATCATTAATCTCGCAGGCCATTTTTATTTGTTTCTGAACCTAAGTTGTTAGGTGACAGACTGCCAAGGGTGATGGAGTAAAAGTAGCCAAGACAGAGGCTGCACAAGCTGCAGAGCTAAGAGCAAAGGGTGCTGCAAGGAACAGGGAGTTTGCACTGTCTGATTTGATCAAAGCAGAAAGCTCAAGCCTTGCTACAGGTATCAACATTTTAGTTCTTCCTAACTTACTGACATTCACTTGCAATACGTTTAAACAGTTCCTGATGAATTAGTTTATTTTTCTTGCCCCCTGAACTATTCCTGTACATTTTGCTGTCTTGAAATCACAATTTTCATATATGAAAACTATTGTGAAACAAATCTGATTTTCAGAAGCAAGTCTAATGAACTGCTACCCGAAGGAAAGCTTCTTCACTTAATTTCCTAAAAGCTGACCCCCCCCGCCGTGTTAATAATTAGTTTTGAGCCATTTAGAAAGAACTGAAAGATGCTTATTATCTGTAATTTTCAGATGCTAAAATTAAATCTCTTATTTATGCTCAAGAAAGTTGCATTAAGTGCCTCCACTGATTGTTTCCTATTTTAAAAATACAGCCCAGAAAAAATCCCATTTTATTGTACTCCATTTCACGAAATGGTTTTGGCCATCTATCCCATATTTTCAATCCATATGACAGTACACCATTTATTGCACAGTCAGGCAAAGCAGCATGAAAGTTTTTTGCTTTGATTTGTTTTTTTACCGTTGCACCAACTGACTCCATCTCTTGCTCCTCCTTTGTAAGCAGTATACAAGTGATACAGAAAACAATTCAGAAGTGAACTCAGTAAGAAAAAAGTGTAATAGTTGTCATCACGCTAACCAAAGACACATTAACCAAAGGATACATTTATCATTTCATTTGTCACTGCATTTAAAATAAATAAACAAACAAATGGAGCAGTCTGCAGTAACCTGTATTTTATATCACCTAAAAAATGAACCTTTTTTTTTCCCCACTTCTGGACAATTAAGTATCTGTTGCCATTCTGATGATCTCCTGCTTTTAACTTGTCTTTGGAGAACCATTCTAAGTATTTCTAAGGAAAAATTAATTTGGAAGACTGCAGTTTTCATTACATTACCAATGGCTGCAAGGAGTTAAAATAGAGGCAGTTAATCAGTTCTGCATACTTTTGCTATTACTTTCTTGTTTGTTGGGGTTCTTTGTTTTAAACACTCAGCCTATTCAAGTGTTGTTCTGTCAAATGACAGAAATCACTCTAAGACAGATTCAGAATTTTACATTTCATCCTATTCTGGCTGCAAAGCACTGATGTGTAGAACAGAGCATTTCAAGTGAAAATTAAGGAAAAAAAAAAAAAAAAGACTTTACCTGAGGTTGATTTTCATCTGCTTTCGTTGCTAAAACACAGAAGTCCCCATAAGTTGTTATGGAAATCAAGCTCTTGACATATTTCACATACTTCTCATTGTTTTTAGTGTCCCAAAAGATGACGCAGTATTCTGGACGATCGGGGCGGGTGTAGGCATAAACAACTGTATTGGAGCAGTAACCCCACTGCCAAGAGAGACAGTTTTGATAAAGTCTGTCACAAACTACAAGAATTCAATAATAAATTGTTCACAGAAAGTGCTTATTTTCATACACGTGGACAATCAGCATTCAGTATTCTTTACCTGTCAAGTGATGAACTGATAAATATGTGAACACCACTTCAGTAGTAAGTTATTTGTATTATACTAAACTGGAAAAAGAAGCCTTCCCATCCTGCAGAATAACTTATTGCAACCAGGACTGGAGGATCAACCTCAAAATCTGGTAAGATCTCAATCCCTCTTGTTCAGTGGGTACACAGAAATACTCACTGAGATGATGGTTTTTGCCCTGAACATGCTTGTTCTCTGACTATTGATGTGGAAACCCAACGTTCATTTCCCAAGGGAAATGTAATAAACACTTCAAACAGTGAAGCAGACAAAAATAAGGAATTATATTCAAGCACTATAATAACTCCATCCCCTCAGAAGATTCATGTAACAAGTAGGAGAAAGGGCAGAAAGACAAAAGAAGAAATGGAATATCCAAACACTGTAAAAACCATGAGGATTAATTTAATTGCATTCAACTGATTTAAATTATAGAATTTAATCATGAAAGCCCATTCTAACACAGCAGAATCAGAAAATATCTCAGAAAGGAAGAAAAGCTGGCAAGTAAATAAGAGACAAAGCAAACCACTTCAGGATGGTGATGCAATTGTAGAAAAACTAATAGAATGCTATGCATCAGCATTTCCTAGAGAGAGAGAGGACAATGCTTGTTAGAGAGCTGGCCAGAAGGGTTCCCACACTCCGCAGGGAATGAAACCAAGACAATAAGCTGATGTATGAACAAAAGAACTGTTAGCATACATCTATAAACTGAATGGTAACAAATTGTCAAAACCCAAAGGTTTTCACAGAAGTAGAGTTCTACAGGAATTCAAACACAGCACAGTGGAGTATAATCAGAGGAACAGGAGTGGGTACATCTAAAAAGCATTATGATTCTGGGGATCACAAATCAGTAAATCCAGCTTTCACACAAGGTAGAGATGTCAAAAAAAAAAGTTACCATTTAATTAGAGGGACATTGATAAATACAATATACTGCACAGTCATCATATTTTTAGCCCTGGAAGTGTATTTATTATCACCATTTATCATTATTTATTATCTTTCAGGGATGCAATAAGCATGGGAATGAAGATGACCCAACTGATACAACCTACTTGGATATTCAAGAAAATCAAGCTCAATTTGGATACAGGAAAAAATAAAATAAAATAAAAGGATTGGAATAAAGGTAGTTCTTGACTACAGAGAGCACTACCCACAAGATCCTTCCCAAAGATGACAGCTGGAACTTAAACTATTCTGAATATTCAAAATTTATATGAAAGTAGTAAGTTATGAGGTAAAAAGTCAGTAAACTGTAAATCATGTTTGTCAAATATAGAACTGATTTCAAGAAGTGGCAGAAGACCCCAGAACACTGGGTGATGAGGATATAAAGTTAAATCCAACACAGATTTGAACAAGATAATATACACCAGAAGAAAAGACTTGGGTCACTTGGGAGAATATAGGAACCTTGTCAGAGTATGTAGTGATGCAACAAAGAAGTCCAGGGCCCTCTTGGAATTAAATCTGGCAATAATAGACAACAAGAAAGGCTTCTTCAGGTATGTCAGCAGCAAAAGACAGATGAGGGAAAATGTGGGCCTGCTGCTGAATGAGGTGGGGACCCTGATAACAGAGGACACAGAGAAGATGGGAGTTACTGAATGCCTTCTTTGCTTCAGTCTCTACTGCTAAGACCAGCCCTCAGGAATCCCTGACACTGGACATGAAAGAGAAAATCTGGAGGAACACCCATCATCCAGGGGTCGATGAGAATTGGATTATAGATCATCTAGGCAACCTGAACACTCAAAATCCATGGGCCCCAATGGGATTCACCCACAAGTGCTAAGCGAGCTGGCTGATGTCGCTGCTGTGCCACTCTCCATCACTTCTGAAAGATTATGGAGAACAGGAGAGGTGCCTGAGGACTTCAGGAAAGTCAATGTCACCTCAGTCTTCAAAAAGGGCAAGAGGAAATTACAGAACAGCCAGCCTCGCCTCCATTCCCAGGAAGGTAATAGAACAGGTCATTCTGGAGGTCATCACTAGGTACATGGAGAAAAACAAAGTTATCAGGAGTGGTCAGCATGGATTCACCAACAGGAAATCATGCTTAACTAATCTGTTAGCCTTCTGTGATGGTGTGACTAGCTGCGTAGATGAAAGAAAAGCAGTGGATAGAAGAGCAGTACCAGAATCCAGCACCTGAACACAGCTCCCATCTGCTGGGGGGCCCTGACTGGGACTCCCCCAGTGCCTACTCCACAGAATCAGTGGTGACAGTGATGTAATAACCTTCAGGGGGGTTGGGTTCGATACTGCTTTTGTATAAGCTTGTATATATTCCATTTTTATTATTTTCATTCAAGCTGTTCTAGTTTCCTTTTCTAATCACTGAGTCTCTCTCACTTATTCCCTTTCTCTTCCCCTTTGGGGAGGGAGGGGATTAACAGAGAGCATCTGTTATGGGTCTAAGGAGCTGCCCTAACCCTAAACCATGACAACATGAAACCAGAATATTCAGTAGACTGGTAATATTATACTAACACCTCTTCTCTGGGTCATCAATTCCAATCCAACCTAAACTAATGGCAGCTTTGAATCACTACAATTTAATGATTGTCACCTTTTAGAGTATCTAGTTCCTGAAAGGGAATTCCTGATATAATCAGAAAAAGCACAGCAGTACTAATATGTATTCTTTATTAAAGACAACACATATCATTCACCATCAAAACATTTAACATTGAAACTAAGTATACTGCCAACTGGTTAAGAGTTTATTTGTTGCAGAAATAAAGTAATTTGAGCACAATTTTTTCCATTTTATATATGCAAAAGGGGAAAAAATATAAAACAAACCTTACACATACTGTTTCTAAAACAAAGGTTTCAAAATATTATTTATTTACAAGCTGTGCCAGATCTTGAAACACACATGGTCTCATAGAGCCTGATGAGTTTAAGAAAAAGCAATAGGCCTGTGTTCCAGCTGGTACGCATTTCTCAGAGTAAACGTTAGGTAGCATTTCCTGCAGGACTAATTCCCAGCTCAAATTTCCAGAGTCTTTTCCAGCAGATTTACAACAAGCTGTCTGAGATTGCTTCCTAGCTGATTCATGTTTATAACTCCCTGACCAATGATTTTTCAGAACTGAGTGGAACAATACATTTCAAGATAGCTGTAGCATGTTCCTCACATTACCCTCACTCTCTCTTTAATCCCAGTGGTTACACACTGACAATTAAAGAACACAACCTGTGCTGGGAAAAAAAAGAGGCATACCATGCTGTATACTGGACATTCACTGGAAGGTGACTGGGCGGCTGGAGCACTGCCCCTCTGAGGACAGGCTGAGAGAGTTGGGGTTGTTCCACATAGAGATAAGGGGGCTCCAGTGAGACCTTATAACGGCCCTCAAATACTTCAAGGGGGCCTACAGGAAAAGATGGGGAGGGACTCTTCATCAGAGAGTATAGTGATAGGATGAGGGGTAATGACATTAAACTGAAAGAGGATAGATTAGATTAGACATCATACAAAATTTCTTGATTATGAGGTTGATGAGTCACTGAAACAGGTTGCCCAGAGAAGCTGTGGATGCCCCCTCCCTGGAAGCATTCAAGGACAGGCTGGCTGAGGTTCTGAGCAATCTCATCTAGTGGAAGGTGTCCCTGTCACATAAGGGAGGTTGTAACTAGATGATCTTTAAGGTCCCTTTCAACCCAAACCATTCTACAGTCCTTTGACAGCAATTATTATTTTTTGTTAAACCATAAATGGAAGTGAAATAGTCCTAACTCTTAAAAAAAAAAAACAAAAAACAACCACAGCAGTATATGGTAGACAAGATAAAAAAAAATTACTCCAGACCTGTAAAAAGTATATTGTGAGTTGAAACCGAAGAAGGAAGTACATCTACCAAGTTGTGTTGTTTTCTGCTGTCTGTCTTTCTACACAACTTTCCTGGTTTGAATGAATAATTTACCATCAAAAAACCTGTCAGTAGAAGTAAGGCTCAAACAATTTCCATTGTATCACTTGGCCCACTCAATTTAACCCAACAGCAATGAAAACACTGGGGTCTTACATACATGACAGCCTCGATTACTACCAAATTTATAATCATGCCTAATTCTGTTGATATTAACAAAGCATGCATTTCCCTGTTATGAAAATAAAACCACAAATTCATTATAAAAGCAATGGTGAAGTCATTTCATAACAAAGGCCGACGCATACCACTAAAGCTTCAAGAAAGTAGCACTGATCAAGCAGTAATCACAAGATAGGCACTGATTTCTATATTAGAGAAAGCTAATCCCATTTAGAAAGAATAACAACCAGGAAACAGTAATAGAATCAAGTGCCACATTACTACATACCTTGTAATCTGGACGTATGTTTGCAAAATATATGTAAGAATCGACAGCTAGTGCAATTTTCAGTCCACTTCCCTCCCAAGACAAGGCAGAGATCTGTTTGCCAGGAACTTTCAGTGTGCGCAAATGCTGGTTGAAAGAAAAAAAAAGAAAAAGATTTTGAATTTATCATAGGAAAACCACTCAAATACATACAAAATAGGTTTAATAGTTGATGAAAATCAAACACAGACTTTCTTTATGGTACGCCACAATGTGTCAAACTACAATGCACATGCAGATGAAGGGGGAGATACTTAACATGCTTTACCATAAAGTGCTCTTTTGCCTCAATTCTTTTTTTGTCAGAGAGAAAGAAAAAACAAGACTCGGTGATAGTTCCAACTTACAAAGATAAATCATAGAACCAAAGAATCATAGAATGGTAGGGATTGGAAAGGACCTCCAGAGATCATCGAGTCCAACCCCCATGACAGCGCAGGAACACCCAGGGCAGGCCACACAGGAACAGATCCAGGTGGGTCCTGAAAGTCTCCAGAGAAGATGACTCCACAACCTCTCTGGGCAGCCTGTTCCAGGTTCTGTCACCATCCCAGGGAAGAAATTTTTCCTCATGTTGAGGTGGAACTTCATATGTTTCACCTTGCTACCATCACTTCTAATCCTACCACAGGGTACCACTGAAAAGAGCCTGGCCCCTTCTACTTGACACCCACCCTTCGGATATCTGTAAACATTCATAAGATACCCTCTCTGTCTTCACTTTTCCAGGCTAAAGAGTCCCACCAAGACTCTCAGCCTTTCCTCATAAAAGAGATGTTCCAGTCCCTTCATCATCTTTGTAGCTCTCCATTGGACTCTCTCTAATAATTTCCCTGTCCCTCTTGAACTGGGGAGGACAGATATGAACACAATACTCCAGATGTGGAGTACTACATGTAGAATGGCAGTATGAATATTTTTTCCTTTGGCTGGTAATTTGAATCACCTTTATAATTTCAGTCACTACAAAATAAACACAACAATAGTACTTACACCTGACATGCCTCTTAAGTTTCATTTATGCTGGAAGTGTATTAGTTGATGTACACCAACCTTAACTACAGCTGATAACTTAAATAAATACATATAGCTAATCTGTCTCAAGAGCATGCAATGAATTAGCTGCACAGGTACGCAGCTGCAGTGAAGCAATGGACTCTTCCTCTTCTTTATTCCCTTTCAAAAAAAAGGCCAAGGCAAAGAGCTAGATGTCCATTTGCAACTGAAGAGATAGTAAACCATCTTTTTTTTATAGCTTTATTTTGCTGGGGAATTTGAAGTTGAATGAAGGAAATAATTGAAAAAAATAATGTTTTCAGAAACACTAACTTTAGTCTCACAGAGCATTCATTTGTGGGAAGCTTATTGTTTGCAAATAATATAGAGGTACGCAATAAAGGATACATTAATCTACTATCTACTGTAAAATTTTCAATAATCTCAGGCTTTAATCAACATTTTACTGAGCAAAACACTGATACTTATGCTTAAATCTAACTTTTCTTTTGAGGGCATAACTTTGTGCCTAAATAAACTGTTATCAATAAACTTACACACTTTAGTGCCTACTTCATGCCTTTGATCAGAGGCAATCATAATGTGCAAATACTGGTCACACATTATTCACAGAAGATGCCATCTTCCAAGATGTTACGTCCATACCTGAATAGCAGAACTAGTGCAAAACAATTCTGAACAACTTACTTCAAAACACTAGATACAGAATCTGAACACCTGTTCCATTTAACCTGAAGGACATCAGCCACCAGAGATGTCTCATTATTGTCAAAATCTTTAATACAACTTAATACTTTCAACTAAGGAAACCCCTACAGAACCCCTTAGCTTCTTTCACAGCACTGTTCACAGCTCTACCCTTACCATGGTCACCCTTTGAGCTGACCAGTACTTCCTCTGTACAAGAGACAAATTTCCTCCCACTAAATACCTTCCAGAAATATTACTAGGAGGGCAAAGTGAAATTACCTGAAATTGCCTTGCAAGGCAAGAGTAGCACCATGAACAAAAGTATGTAAGAAAGCTGTCTCTCAAATGTTGAGCTTTTAATATATATCTTATAAAAATGACAGGAAGTACAAAAACCATTTGCAAAACAATGTCTCCAACAGACAGATGAAGATTAGAAACCATTTACCTTTTCTGAGGTTCCGAGCCATCACTTTTACTGATACTAGAAGCTGTTTTCTCCATTTTACTGATTCTATAAAAATGGAGGGGAGCATTCATTGCCGCATTTTAAACTCTGAACCTAGGGCTGCCTAGGTCTCTTACACAGCTAGTGGAGAAAGAAAAGTGCTTCCAGATTTGATACACAGATGTTAAATTACCATTTTAGCAGCTGCCTAAGCTTTCCACATTGCTTACTGACTATAGTCTGAGTTGGGTGTTCCAAGTCAGACGCTGTACGTAACTCATCATTCAGTGTTTTATGAGACGCACTCGGATTTTTGAGCTGGCCACTGAATTACTGTTCTACAAAGTACTTCATCCTATGTTGTCTTTTCAGATCCAGGTGGACATCCTAGATACCTCAGAGCACATAAAACACACTAATCACCTACATTTTAGCAACCAAATTCCACACAGAAAAAACATACTAAAATAAAAAAATAAAATATAAGTTATATAACTATATTAAATATTTTTACCTCACCAAATGGAGTATAAAACTGCACAATGTTTACATCCTTATCTTGAGAAGTTGCTTTTAGGGAGCCTGCCACCGCCAATACGCTTCCACAGTGGTTCCACTGAATACATACTACATTCATAGCAGTGTCAATCAAAACAGGGTCTAGTTTTTAAGAAATAAACATTAAGAATATAAATATCAGTAGAAATTTTGGGTTAAGAGTAGCTCAGTAATTATCATCCCCCATTTTGTACATACTGTGGTCATTCTCATCTCTCATGATCTGGCATCTCCCATTGTCATAACAGACAGCAAGACAAGGACAATCTGGTTCAATGTAGCCTTCTGTGCCGTGATACCAGTGTATTCCAGCAATACTGAATGCTCCCGTTAAGTTCACCAAACAAGCCATTTTCATTTTCACCTAGACAAGAATGATTAATTATTTAAACTCATACACAACAAGCTATGTGAAAGAACAATTTATATCTCTACTGATACCTTGCAAAAAAATCAGCTAAGCAAACTATTTTTCCTGTCCCAAGAAAAAATTTTCACATTCTAAAAACCTAAAGAGTTTAAACTTCCTTATTCAAAGCCAGAAGAGGCTTGTAGAAGACATGTATTTTAACTGCAAAGAAGTCCTTTAATGTTGGTGTTTTCATTCTTTGAAAAGTAACTTCAAAACAAAACAAAACAAAACAAAACACCACACGCACATGTGCACACACACAAGGAACCTCACTGGAACTCTGCAATAACCTGTAATAAAATAATTTCAAACCATTTCTGACAACAAGATTTTTAAATTTTTTAAGTTTTTGCCAGCTTTTTCTTGATAAAATAAATTGAATAATACATAAAAATAAATGGAAAAAATATGTCCAAATTAAAACACCACTTAAGTTTAGTTTTGTAATAATTAGCCTGGTACCTCTGGTAACACAAGTAAGGGCTTTCTCTGAAAGATAAGAGTGCTCCTGGATCACCTGGAGGAGGGCTACCAGGTAAATTATGGAAGGGGGGGGGAAGAGACAGAGATTGGGAACAACAACACATACCATTGATAAAAAAAAAAAATCAGGGCAGGGGGAGAACAACACAACTTACTTAAAGAATGCCAGAAATTTACAGCACATGTAGAAACACCATAATACACACAGTGGAAAGACCAGGAGAAATTAAAAAGAAGGGGAAAAAATTCATCATAATAGGCATCTATAAGTCAAGATCATGGTTCCAAATACATTTTTTTTTCCAAAGTCAGCATTTTACTTCTGTTTAACATTTTGTCAGTCATATTCCAGTATGCTGAACAACCAGATACAAATAAATAAGTAAACTGAAATTGCAGAAATGCAGTCATATTATAGTTACTTCCATTAATTTTTCCAGTTATTATCAGATTTTCTCTGAAGTATGTAACATTCCTTATTACATAAGAAATGACAGGAGCAATAGGAAAATAAAATACCACTTTATTCTAAAAGCATGCTAGTACTTTTAACATGAGTTTCATTTAATTTAGTTGGTATCACCACAGGTGCTTTTACATTTTCAGTTAACTATTGCAAGGCAAAAATGTTTAATTATTTAATTGGTATGATATTCATTTAGCTACCAAGAAAGAAATATTTATATTAAAAAGCTTCAACTGCATAAGTTTTAAATAAAAACTTTATGCAAGAAACCTTGTCCAGTTCTCAGTACTGAAGTCCACCAACTAAACAAATGAACATGAAATAAATAAAGAAGTAGTAAGTTTTTATGCTTGTTGAAGTTAGTATCTTTATTATACCACCAGGAACTTACAATAAAATTTCCCTGATTGTCATAAATGTGAATCTCTCCATTTGCCATCCCAAACAGTAAAACTTTGCTGTCAGAGGACCAGGCCACATGGCACAGGTGGGTTCCTTTCAAGTCCTTTCCCCAAATGCGATTGCCTGTAACAGAACATGGATTGTACTTAATAAACATACCACAAAATTAAAAATATGAACCAACTTACCAATGTAAAATCTAGAACAGCTAAAAGAAAGTCAAAGCAACGATTAGAAAGTAACTATTAATTGTATTTACCTAGGGAAACACAGCCACTCTGTACATAATACTGAAAACAAGTTATGTCAAAACACAGCAATTAGTAGATCTTAAATTTTACCATCCACTGATCCAACAATCACAGCTCCATCTTCATAGACAATGCAGATCTTCTGTCCATCAGCATTCCAGCTCATACTTCGAACAACAGATTTATTTCTGTTGTTAATCATTTCTTCATACCAAGCACCTATTAGTAGCAAATGAAAAACTGCTGATTTGCTAATCCTCTAGTGGAGTCAAGGTACACACTAATCACTGAATTACTCCCAGTTAAAAAGATACACAAACAGGATGACAGTGACATTTCTTAGTAATATGAATACATAATCTATAATACAGACAAACAAAAAGTTTATAAAAGTTAAGTGATTAAATTAGATTGTCAGTGAAATGGAGAAACCTGAGAATGGTCTGCTTGTAAGTCAATATGAGATAGTAGGTTACATATGACTTCCCAACAGTGGGAACAACTGTCACTGATAGCAAGACGTATTAAATAATTTACTGGTTCTTTTCCAGAACTAAGACATGATTTATGTGACAGTAACCAACACACACCAGGCAGAAAGACTAATCAAGAGATATTTTTTATTCTTAAAAATGAGAAGCTGAGCTAAGATTTTGTTTCCCTTTTTCATTAAACAAAAGTCCCAAAGAAAAAAAAGAAAACTTTTAATTTTCTTTTTCTTTCCCACATGTGTTAGAAAGTGGTTCATTTGACTGAGAGGGTTGCTGGCTTTCAAACAAATTTAAGTGTACCGAAGTACATGTGTGTGTGCAAAAGTCACAAACAATAAAAGCCAATTACAGAAATACACTGGTTAGTCTTATTAGTCCACTGCCTTAATTAAACATTTCTAAAGGCTGATTTATTAAAGTATTTAATTGATGTTCTAAGCAGAGTTCTGGCAGTTACTCCAACATGTCTGTGCTTGATGAACTTTGTAGAGCTGTTTAAATATTACGATGACACCCAAAACAGAACCTACATAAAGAACCACTGCTCTTTTTGGTTTTCTTCTTTGTGTTAAATATATTATTTTCCTCCAAGGGGTAAAAAGTAACAGAGATAAGAAAACAAGAAACTTACAGAAGTTGTCTAAGCATATGACTAAGAGTCAATATTTTCTCATAAGGTAGCTCTGCAGAAAAAATGTCTTTTTGTATGTGACTACCCTATGAAAAATGTGGATGAGGATTAGAATAAAAACATAGCTATAGTTTTATATCTGTAGTGAGTTTTAGAGTCTGCAAAACAATAAGTCTGAAAAAGAATTAGAAAAAAATGCTAGGAAAAAAAAAAGGAATCAAGTTTTCTCACAACATGGAATATTATCTTATGTCCAATTTATCCTGTAGAATACCTTTATACAGCATCCACACAATGATGAGTCCATTCTGATCACTGGTAGTCAGTTTTTGATACTGTTCATTCCATGTCACCACTTGCACAGAACCTAGAAAATGATACATTTTTTTTATTTACACCATTTAATTAATTCATAAAAACCATAAACAGCATTAATAAATCCATAAAAACCACCACATCCCACTTGGTCAGTTTGGAGCTTTTCAGAAATTTACACTGCTCACTTTGATTTAGTTTTAGACTTTCTTTCTGTATCACTCATTTTCTCTTTCAAAACTCTGCTAAAGGTCTCTGTTTGCTCCTGTATTCACCCACTTGAGTAACAAACACCCTGTCCAAATTCTGCTCCAAACACTCCTTCAATACACAAAAGCCAAATGATAGACCTGTGGGTTCTGACCATATCCAACATGTTAGTCTAGGAAGCTGACAAAAGTTTACTGTCACAACAACTTTTGGGTTTTTTTCTTTCTCTTAGTAGTTTGACCCTCAGTAATGCTGCACTTCTTAAACAAAATCTCCCTCATGATTACGAAAGAAGAGGACCCTAAACACAATCCCTTCAGACCCTCAAGTCTTCTATGGGATCCTGTTAATAAATATTTGGCTTGACTTGAAACATCTAGACTTTCTAAGAAGCATCTTATTTCATCTGTTCAACACTGGATATGAACTTGACCACTTCAAGCATCACACTCTTTCATGTCCTCACTGATAGTCATCCATTTCTTCTGTATTCCTTCCATTTTTTAGCATTTCAGTCACAAACTTTATCAACGGATGCAATCCAAGATATCCTGAATGCTGGGGATTTTTGAAGGTAACAGTAATTACTCAGAATTTAAGACATCCATTAAAATATCCATTAAATCATTTCTTCACAATTCATTTCTTTTTTCTATCATATTTAACCAGGCTGACTTGGCAGATTTCAACTGCAAATCCTTATAAAAGACCATTCCTTTAAGTAGGGTAAGAATTTTAGCATTCCTCTCATACCCCAATGTCCACAGAAGATGGCCATTTAACAGTTCTCACACAAGAGTTTCCCTGTCTAGTTTCCCTGCATTGTTTTTCCTTTCACACACTACCCTTGTCTAGACTCTTTTCTAACCTCTCTAAACTTTGTCAGCATACTCTACTGCAGTCTATGGACATATGCATTCTGTAATTTCTCCACAAATGGAAAACTAAGATTTATTTAAGACAGACATGAGGTTTACTCAACTAACTCTTTCTTCAGAAGAAAGGAAAAAGCTACCATAACAGATAAGCAAATCTCATAAACACTATAAAAAAATAAACCCAAACAGGCTTGTCTAGATGTGTCACTAGAAAAAATGATAAATAAGAAGGCTTTCAGTCTCATTTCTGATACTAGCCCTTCATACATAGTTTAAAACTTTATACAGTCTGAAAGAAAAATTTTGTCCTCCTTTATATTTTTTTTAAACCACTGTAGAACATCATTGTTTCTTTAACTCAGCAATTCCAGCATCAACTACCCATCGGTTTAGCTTTTCTCTTCTGCTCATAGACATTATCTTGCATCTCCCAAGGCAGTATGGGAACAAGTGTATGTGAGCAAATGTTATCATGATCTTTTATGTAAATACCTAAGAATATATTCCAGTCCCATGCAACTGAGTAGCACTTCCAGATTAATCATGCTGAAGTTGGAAATAACAAGTATTAAACCAGTAGCAATTAGGGGAAAAAAACAACCAACCAACCAAAACAACAACAAAAAACCTCTGTAATGTAACACATATGATAGTGTCATCCACTTAAATATAAATCTCTACTTCCTCCTCAGGATAATGCACAGGGACCTAATAATTTGGAAAAAGCAAAACGTGAGGTAAAACAAAACACAAATTAGGCTGTAATGTCCAAGTTCACAGACTTAACCCTGGAAAATCCATAAGCAAACTTTAAGTCATAACAGGAATGGCACAGCTTGCTTTGTGCAGCAGGTATTCTGCATCATGCACACTCCATCAGCCAGGAGAACTGATAAAAGGCTAGAGCAGTTTGATTCTCAACCCAGTAATTCATTCACAGATCATGAAAGATTGAACGTAGGTCTTTCCTCACATAACTTGGTAAAAACAGACAGCCAGAACATTATATATCCAAGTTAAATACTTTATTTCAGGCTTATGATATAAAGTTATAGCAAAATTACTCTATTAACTTCACAAAATCTTGTATTTTTTAATTCTAATCAAAAGTACATTAAATGCCCCAAAACACTTACCACTATGACCTTCGAGGGTTTGATTCACAGACAGATTGCTAGGAGCTGCAAGTCCCTTTATTTTTGCTTCATCTACAAATAACAAAAATAGCTATAAAATAAACATAATAAAGAATACATATTACTGTGTCTCTACCAATACTGCAGCTGTAATCACTATTAACAGAGATAAAAAATTCACCTAAAAGTATGTAAATTGTAACTGTAGCATGAATTTTCCCATCCCTTAGTTCAATGTTTGCTGTTCCTGTCTGTCATCCAAACTGATATGCTCTTTACAGTCTAGCTGTAAAGAGGGCGAAAAAAAAATCACAGGGCGAAAAAAAAATCACAACCAAAAAAAAAATAGCAAAACATACAAAAAACCCACAACAACTATGGCTATCAGATTTTGTTACATTCAGAAACAGGTTTAAGAGAATATGAAAATATTTTTGTTTTCTTGGAACAAAGAAACCCAAACAAACAAAACCAAGCCCTGCAATTTTATCCCTTATATAATGAATATGGTAGAGAATATTCAAACAAAACCAATAAATAAATAAGTTCCAAAATAAACTGCAAACCAATACAAAATGAACAAGAATGAAATCTGTCTCCTGAATAAAAGAAGCACTTAAGAAATCTTCAACAGCTATAACAAATAGACAAATTACATGTGTGCATTGGAGGACGAGATGGAGAAAAACAGCATTCAAAAGAAAGGGACATCGTGTTCAAGGTTTATGCAAATACATCAGTATCTATGTACAGGTTTAAAACATACAGAATATTATCAGGTAGCTTGTGGGAGGAGCTCAGAATTCTGCAGTGTGGTGCATTTTGTTCTTAAAAACAAAACAAAAACAACAACAAAAAACAAAGTCTCATTTACCTGTCTGTGTTTCTAATTTTAAAACTTTCAGTAATCCATCCTCTCCACCACAGGCTATGAAACCTTGATCCTTATTCCAGGAAATACACCTTAATCGAACATTACCAGGAATTGCAATCTGAAAAAGAAGCATTTTGTACCTCTACAATAGTTCTAATCATGTTCTACTTTGAAATACTCTAAACATTTCAAAGGCACCTACAACACCCCCCAAGACAGACTTCTATCAGCAGGCCTGCACATGCAAAAAGAAAAAGACAACAATTAGAAATACAAGCACTAGTGAAATTGTGCAACACTACACTTAAGAAAAGGGAAATCTAACGCGTGCGGTAAAAAAATAACAGGACATCTTCAAAGGTGTGCAGAGAAAACATTATGAGCAACAAAACAAGTGAGAGGGATGACAAAGTACACGGGGCTTTGCCACGAGCTGGTCTCCAGCTGAAGAGCTGCGTCCGAACTCCCCTGGGGGAGCAGTGGCTCAGGAAACCGCTGAAGCCAAAGAAACCCCAAGCGCGAAAGCCAGGCCGAGAGGCAGCCGGTAGGACAGAGCAAGGCAGCGCACTGTCAAGAAACTAAACCTACGACCGTTCAGCAGAGTCGCAGCGGCCGCAGGCAGAGGGTGGGAACCTCAAGGGTCCCCTCAGCACTGCGGCACTTCCATGCTCCCAATGCCCGGGCTCCCCGGCGGAGGTGGGGAAGCCTGCCTGCCCGAGGGCTGCCTTCGCCCCGCCGCCCTGACTGTCCTCCATGCCCCAGNAGGGAGGTGGGCTGAGGGTTTGCCCACCTTGGCACAGCGATGAACAGCTTCAGTGGAAAGCACTGGGTCTTCATTAATAAAAGTCACTCTGTTTTTACATGAAGGAAAATCCAAAAGCTGTGAATCCCAAATTGTTTGCGCACAGTGTCTTTATTATAACTCACATCAATACGTCGTCAGTTATCCCAGGCTCAAAATTGCTGTTGACTGAGGTGACTGGTGCTGTTGCAGAGACCGCAGGTGTTGGGCGCTGCTCCCGCTCCCACAGAAGGTGCTGCCTGACCCCACAGCTGGGTCTGGGCAGTCAGGGACACACCTGGACAAGTAATGCCTCCGTTCAGGGGGTTAGAGAGGGTAAGGAAGCACCATGCAGAGGGCAGGGGGAAGGCTCAAGCTGGGGTTTGTGCCTGCAGGAAGGGCGCAGGGGGCTTCAGGAGCATCCTGGCTCTGCAGGAATGGCTCCAAGTGGGGCTGGACTCGCACTGCACTGAGAAATAGGTATTTTTGCATTCTGAAGCTGCCTTGTATCTGATTGGCAGAAAAGGGGAATGCAGGAGATGTACAGAGAACAACCTGTCCCATGTCTTCTGTATCCTGCTCTAAAATCTTGCCTGTTTGATGCCCAGAGGAATGGAAGTGCTACGTCTCCCAGGGCATCCCCCTCACTTTGATAGCAGCCATGTACTCCACAGTGCCATTATCCACAACACAAACACTGAAATACAAGCAACTTGTTCAATGACAAAGGAAGATTAAGACGAAGCCATGCGGGGTCTGGCGAACACGTCTTAGGAGAAGTGTCTGAGAGAGTTGGGGTTGTTTCCTTGGTTTTGTTAAACCCTTTAGTCCATAACACATCCTTTAAGTTGTACACAAAAAAAAAACCACCAAAACAAAACAAAAAACAAGCTTCCAACATAATTGTAGATATCATTCCTTCTTTTATTTTAATAAGTTACAAGACTCCAACTTACTTTCCTATTTAATGGACAGAAGTCAGAGGCACATTTTTTTACTCTGCTATTTCACAGATTCATACAATGTGATATACTATGTTATATTTTTATTTCTGTATTTACTTTTCAATAAGAGAATAGAAATGCAGTTACTGCAGAAAAGCAGTACCTGCTGTACTGCTTGTAGTAGAACCTGAAGCACAGCAGGCATAGGTAACTTTATGGTTATAAAGTGACTGTACATGAAGATCGTCAGGGTGACTATTTTCAATATTAGTCTTCTGAAATCATCTTGACGTTTGTCAATAACAACAAACCAACTGCTGGTTTGTAAGCTGTGCAACAAAGTAAAGCTTGCTGAACACAATAAAAAGGATTGATTTTGAAAGATTATTTTTAAATGAAGTAGAGAAAAAGCTCAGACAATCTGCTGTCTGCCTTGGTACGCCTGCAGCTTCTCAGACACTTCATCTAGTAGTCAGGTGTTAAGGGCCATAAAGTAGATGGCTGTAAGTTTTGTTTTATTTATAATCTTTCTCATTGCTGCATTTTCAACAAGCCTGTTTTCTAGATGAGGTCAATACACGCTTAAATCATAGATTTCAAATTATTTTAGACACTTCTCAAGGTCTGGCAACTTCCCAAATGACCTAAATAACCCTAACTTCTTAGAATGAGTTGGACCAAGTGACATTCAGGGCTGAGGAGCAGCAGGTCATTGTTTCCGTTGCTTTTACCAGGTTGTCTTGAAAGGATGCTAGGATACAAACAGCCCACCAAAGGTCTCCTTATTTGATTAATCCTAAATACCCGACTCTCCCTTGATTTTGAAGCCCCAGGGATCAGGATGACAACCACAGACATAGTGTTCCTCTAAATCAATTCCTACTGGAACAAGAGTACCTTTTATAGAAGCAAGCATGCAGTCTCAAAAATTTCCACTGATGAAAACTTACCACAATCCTTGGCAAATTGTTAACAGTGATCAACCACTCTCACCTCTACAAATTGCGCTTTATGATGAGCCACAGTTTACCCAACTGTAGTTATGAGTTCCTGCCATGCCATCTGAGGGCATTTATTCCAGCATTCAGGTTTGCTGTGATACTAGACAGCCTACCACTCTTGGGTTTTGGCTGTTTTTTTTGTCTCCAACATGTTTGTGAAATGTCTAATCTGGGGGCTGACCACATTTCTCTTCACTGATGCAGGCACCGTGATGTGGCAAATGAAGGTGGCAAATTCCAGCGTGGCACAACTGGAACTCCCCGGCCTGCACCTCAGACGTCCTGTGGACCTGAGGCTTGACCAGTGCCTCCAGCCTCTGCACCCTGCCTTGTAGCTCTCTCATCCTCATGTATCCCAGCAGCTAGATACTAACTAATAGACTAGTATATTTTCAGGGAAAAGAAGAAAGTGCATGAAAATTGCTTGTGACTGTGTCAGTCTGCAGAGGTGGGATGCAGAGGAAATCGCAGCTAATGGGACTGTGGTCACACTGCCTGTGAAGTTGTCTGGAAAAGTTTGGCACATAACAGCAGGCATGAGAACTGAGTATTTGCTGTAACAATAAAATTCTTCTGGAAGAATAATGAATAGAGCAGTGCTTGATGTTCAACACAGCACATATATAATCTAGGGTATATAGACATACGCATTTTATCTGTGTCTTGATACTAAAGACCTTCAATTAAATGTGAAAACATCATGGTATTTGCAATAAACATTATTTTGCTCCATAACATTTTTCTAAAATCACCGTGAAAATACTTCCTGTTTTGAGGGATGTTCCTTCCCTGGCTTGTACCAAAACAGCTACCTCTGAAATACCAGTAAAGAGCTGAATGCAGAAGATCATGTATAAAAAGGATATATTTTGTGGACAGAGCTTTAAGTCGTGAGGTGACTGAGGCCTGCAGGGCAGCTATGGCTTCACACTTACAGGACTCCTCAGTTGATAGAAGACTGCTTGCTATGACTCCTAAGAGAGAAACCAGCATTTAGAATATGTATGACAATTAACATTGCAATTCCAGGAAAATGTGTGATTCTTGAACTCATCAGTTTGATGTATTTAAGGCCATGCATAACACTAGGCTTCTCTTCAGAAGAATGATAGAATCTTAGAATGGTTTTGGTTGGAAGGGACTTTTAAAGATCATCTTGTCCAATCCCCCTGCAGTGGGTGGGGACATCTGTAGCTAGACCAGATTGCCCAAACTGACCTTGAACACTTCCAGGGATGGGTCATCCACAGCTTCTCTGAGCAACTTGTTCCTGTGCCTCACCACCCTCACAGTGAAGGATTTCTTCCTCCTATCTAAATGTATCTAAATTGAATCTAAATCTATCTATCTAAAGAAAATCAAGGTTGCTGCCTGTCAAAGCTGGATTGTAATGGCATTTGGGGTACCCATCACTCCCAAACACAGCAGTTCAGAGAATGAATTAGTCCATAGTTAAGCCTCCAGTAGTTCTGCAAATCAAGAAGGAAGACACAGTGATTTTAGGCACACAGTCAGTCAGTGACATAAATTGGTCAGTTTGCATCAATTTCCTAGATGTGGGTGGAATTTAGATACCTAAGTCTCAGCTTGTAAAGGATTTAGAAGAATTGAGTTTACCACTTAGTAAATAATACAAAAATGAATGCAGGAATACACATTAATTTGAAATACTAAGCAACAGAGCTTCAGCTAAATCCTCAATGTTTATCACCCCACCAGTACTCTTGGTGCATATGCATACGTGGCAATGTGCATGCGTATTGCCAGTGATGTAACACTGGCAATATGCATGCACAGGGAGTACCATTTTTGGTTTAAGAGGTGCAAACACAAGTCCATTCCATCAAAATGTCACACTAATATGGATGGAGGGAACAACTTTCAAATAGGCTCAAGTGAATTTAAAATCTAGCAGAAAGGCACAGCAATATTAGTGAAGAAGCCAGTTAGTATGACAAAGAAGTCAGAAGCAAGTATTGTCATACTCCACACTGGTTTTACTGGATCTTTTCTTAGGTTCTTCCCCTCAGTCTTCCAGGCTTACAGAAGACTACCCTCAACTACCCTGGAGAATTCCTTTTTTCTCCAGAATCCACCACAAAGAGGTGGTTTGTTTCATGGTGGTGTAATAACCTCAGGCACCAGCTGATGGCTGCAAGTTCTTAGCCATCTGAAAGGCAATTTAACCTCACCTATTCCATAAAGAAAACAGGAGTTAAGGCAAACAGCACCACTTCTGCAGGCCAAGAACAAACACATCAACAGCTACTGAAGCACCAGTACTGTAGTGACATTACCATCTACATCTGAGACCAGAATAATAAACTACCAAGGGCAAAGCCTTCTGAAAAGAGGCCTACAATTATGAAATACTCTTTCAACAAGTTCTCAAGAGGTATTTCTTGTACCTATCTCTTTATACACATTTTTTACATCGGTTGCAAGGGCAGCAATGGGAGATTTTTTTTTTTTTCCTGTAGATATATAAATGCATAGCTGATCAATGCCAAACAAATTATGAGCACCTTATAACAGTAAAACAATAGAAATATTATACCTGGATACAAAATATCTTTTTTTTTTTTTCCGAATTCTTTTGGTTTCTTTTTTTGTTTATCAATCATGCCACTAATATTTCCACTTTGCAGGGAAAGTGCAAAATCTATGAACAGATTCATTTGTAGCAGTTCGGAAATTCATTTTGCTTCAAGCCAGTGTTGAAACTGGTGTCCCCTTGATTCCACTGAACGTGTATTTGTTCAGCTCCCTTCTTTGGAAAGTTCCACAGGCTTTATGGTCAATTAACAAAGAAGAGTTCTTCAGGAGTCAGCTGGACGAAAGCCAATCCAAAATATCACACTAGCATGATTGCTTTCCAACCAACTGCCAGTTATTTTTTTATGTTTGCATTTATATTCTCCAATGAGAATATACAGATCCTCCTTGGATTACGTCTGTTTTAACAAAATTACATTTCCAATCAACTTTGGAAACTGCCCAGGGGTACACTGAAGTCTTCTACAGTCCTTCTGTCAAATTTAGAGTCTTCCAGTATTTGATATTCAAAGATACTCCCATTGCCACTGGGATGCCAAAAAAGTCATACAAAACCTGCCAGAGTTCCTTTTTTTTTTTTT
>VWZY01012423.1:104971-117779 GCA_013399075.1 Chloroceryle aenea
TAAAAAAAAAAAAAAAAAAACAAACAACCTATTTTTGCAGATGATGTTTGGCTATATCCATGTATTTTATAACTTTCCTGTTACATAGAGTCATAGAATCATAGAATCATAGAATAGANTGTCGATCAGCACCACCAGGTCTCTTTCCACCTGGCTGCTCTCCAGCCACTCCGTGCCCAGCCTGTAGCGCTGCATGGGGTTGTTGTGGCCAAAGTGCAGGACCCGGCACTTGGCCTTGTTGATGTAATGGCAAGTTATTCCTGCTCTGATCCAGAGGTCAGACTGGGTACCTCCTGAGATCCCTTCCAACCCAACTTTACATACAGTTCTACATCAAATGGTGTGCAGAGGTTCTGCCAACAGACCCGTTCTGCCAACAAACCCATTCTGCCATTATTACACATCTGAAGGGAAAATGGGGAGTTCATGCCTGTCCCACTCACTTGGATGACTGTACAAGAAAACATGGTTTAGCATTGCAGTAGTTCTTCTGACACCAGATCCATTCTCTTCTGGTCCCCCACCATCCTGCTAATGCTGGTACACAACTGAGTCCCATGCCCCACAACCCTGCCTTGCCAGTCCTGACAGTTATTCCCATTTCATAAGGAAATGCAGATTATGAAAGATTTTTTTTTTAAATACAGTGAAGTCCTTACATGTGTGGAAATAGGTAAGGGTCAATTGTCATTTTAAATATAGTAAGTGCTCTAACTAAAGAAGAAGGATAAAATTAGCTCAAAAGATCAGTGGAAATAGGAAGAAAAAAATGAAAAAAAAGAATTGAAAAAATGTACTTTCAGGAAGTTTGCGAGTCGATGGAACACTTCTCAAACAATCAAAAGAATTTAACGCATTAAAAATAGGGACTTCAATAAATATATTCAGGAAAAAAAAAAAACAACCCTAACACATTAAATTATTACTTGAACATGTATTATCATCTGGATTTAAGGTAAATCCTTCATAGCAGTCACAGGTATATGATCTACCATTATTCACACAGACGTGCTCACATTTATGAGTTCTTGATGCACATACAACAGTTCCTACAGAATGCATTATGGAGAAACAGCTATCCAGAGAAAAGATGACTTTTTTTAATGCTTCCCAATGTCAATGCTTTTCCATCCTAGGAGCCTATGTACATCTTACCAGAAACTACTCAGCTGTGTAACTGCTCTTGCCTTGGAGGACCAAGATGAAATAATTGCCTTACTGGAGTCTCCTTCAGTCCTTACTTTGTACAGTCTGTGCTCACTCTGACCACAGCTGCCTGACCCCGCCAGATGTGAAGTGCCAGATCACCTTCAAAGACATGCTAGGAAAAGCAGTCTGGGTCCCAGTTTCCAGTACACAATAACTTTACAGTGAGGAGACCAGGAAGGAAAGAAACAAGTCTAAAAGGATTGCATTTTTGCTGTACACAAAATCACTGAGAAGCTAAAGAAAGAAGCAGCAAAATGCAATTCAACCTGGGAGTGGGGAAACCACCTCAAGCTGTCTCCTGCCAAGCATGTGTCTGTGTGACTAATCCCAGCTCTTATCTCTTCGATTATTTCTCAGTTCTGGGTTTGCTGAATGTTGCATATTTTTTTTAAATACAGAGAAGGCTTTAGTTATAAGATGAAAAAGAAAGACCAAGTGGTAAGCAGTTACAGGTGGTGCTGCATAGGAAGTGCTTCGTACCTCTAAATATTGCCCCAAGTGGAAGAGGCAAAGTCACACAGAACTGTCTTATAACACTTGAATGCATGTGTAAGTTTCTCAAATATCCAAAGGCATGAAGCTGCTAACGAGAGCTATTTCAGTGCATGTACTTAGCTGGGACAGTAATCTGCTCTTACTTAGGCAAGTCTTCTTGTCTGGATTCAGGGTGTAGCCTTGGTAGCAGTCACAGGTATAGGACAGATCATCCCTCACGCAGACCTGCTCACAGTCGTGCCTTCCAGGTGCACACATGTCGACAGCTGAGGAAGGCATTTGAGAAGAGAAGAATATAAATCAGTACCCAAACTTCAGTTTAGCTGATGCTAGTAATTTCTATTTGCAAATGTATCTTCATTAGGATTCAAACTGGGAGGTTTTTATTGCATGTCAGCACGCTATTAGCCGTGGTTAAGGCATACAGAGTTTGTTTTTATGCGGCTATCAACATCAAGAATTAATAGGATTTTTGGAACACTTGCAACATCCTTCTGCAGTTGTAACGGGTTGCAAAAGAAACTGAACTAGCAGTGACCCACTTACAAAATAATTATCCAAAGGAATTTCAGGGTACAAATATCTGGATTTTATGAGAGTATTTGGCATTATTTCAGGTCTAATTGAGTTGGATAAAACACTGTTTTATGGAGTGAAAAGACCATAAACAGAAGAGTATACATGGCTGTGAAAAAAAAGAGAGATGTGGCACCCACTGCCAATTACAAAGTGGGTACTTGATGTGTGAGGCTGATGTTTTTTGCCAAATTTAACACATCGACTCTGAAAGGCCAAGCTGAGAAGGAGTTCCTATATTTGGATATCTTTGCAGTAAGGAGGTTTAGTAAAGCACAAGCAAAGAAAGAGAGAGAGAAAAGAAAGAAAGGAAGAAAAGACCCACTCCTGGGGGGAAGTCAGTAGCAGCCTATTCCAAAATGAGATCCTAATGAGTAAAAAAAGCAAGCATGTTAGGGAAATGATCTGAAATTTGACTATCCAGGGTGAGAATCAGAGCTATGAAAAGAGGTTCAGGTTTAGATTCCCAAAGGGGATGCCCAACTGAATTCCCTTTCCGTCACAGATGTTTGTCTATAGAATGCCAGGTGAGAGTTAATCTGAGAAACTCTGAGAAACTGTATTTACAACATCAGCTCCAAAGCTAAGCATGAAGAAATATTGAGGCCTTCTGGCTTTGCCTTTTTGAGATGTGAGACATATGACTTAACTGGAGAGATTTGCCTGGGAACACTAGGTTCAGTACTTTGTCGCACAACACATCGTAAGGAAAGGGATTATGATGGAAGCAGATAAAAGGATTTGGGAAAAATAAATCATCAGTGAGACATCCAAAGAAATGAAGAGTGAAGTTCAAATCCTAATCAGGTGAAAATAATATAGAATACATATTCATTTGTAGGTAGTATATACTTATATGTACATCCTTATGTACTGACTACATCTATACTCCACTTCTCCACAAGAGACCAGAACTGGGAAAGAACATTTCCATCCATCCTCTAGAGCTCTAGAGTATTTTTCAAGGTCTAAACACATCTACCAGAAAGAGTGATCACACTCAGGATGACACAGACTGTAAATTGCTCTCTCAGCACAGTCCTCACACTTCTTCATCTCGTTCTCTTGTGCTGTTTTGCTGAAGAGTTCTCTGACTTGGGCAGTGCACATCACGCAGTCTCACCAGATATATTCTCCTTCTCCTCTCTCAGGTGGACATGGCAATTCTTGCTCCATGGGTGTGAAAACATTGTGACATCCTCAGGGAAATGCCAAATGGTATTTGGATTATACCAATTAGAAGCTTCACACAACTACAGAAGAGTTATGGGTCTCAAATTATTACTGACAGGTGAAGAAATAAAGTTGCACTGTGTTTTTGTGAGTTGCAAGAAACTTCTGGATAGTTTATCGGAAAAATAAATTAACCTGGTTTTGAAAAGCTGCCTGCTTTTAGCTGAACACAGTATTTCTTTAATCAGGTCTTACCTGAGCAGGTCTTCCTATCTGGATTCAGAGTGTAACCTTCATAGCAGTCACAGCTGTAGGATCCCTCCTTACTCAGACAGACCTGGGCACAGTCATGCCTTCCAGGTGCACACACATCCACGGCTGTGGGGAAGCAGGTTTTAGAAAAGAAAGCTATTAATCCCTCCCAGACACTCAAGCATTTTAAATGCTTCAACATTTGAAAATACAATTCAATTAGGATTCGAATTAGGATTCAGACAGTGCCCTGCTACATAATTACATTATGCTGCAGACAACTGAATTCAGTCACTAATTTTTTAATGAAGGGAGGCATCAAGGGCTACATCAGGGCTACAAGGCATTATTATACCACATCTCATGCAATTTGGATTTTCATCAGCAATTCTGAAAGTCCTGAATATCCCCAGTAAGAATGAAGCTACTAAGATGAGCAGTAACCTGCCACATGTCATGGCAGGAGTTGTTTCCCTGCAGCATTAGCAGTAACTATGGTGAATCCAGATTTAACTTCATACTTTCATCCGTTAGCTGAAGGCAGGCACAAAAATCCGGGCATGATATGTAGAAATGCTATTAAATGGTAAAGAAACGTAAAGCCTAGTGAGAAAACAAAAAAAAACCAAACACACAGGAGCACTAAAAGCTCATGTTCTTTCTTCAGGAATAAGAAGGGTGAAAACTTCAGTGAGAATAATGTTTATGTGCTCTCAAAGGGAGCAAGGCACTTAACAGTTGCAAAATAGCTACCCTAAGGTTTCTGCTCAAAACTTTTGGATTTAAATAATTCCAGAGGAGTTTGAGGAAAAAGAGTTTTTTGAATAGGCTAACTTCTCAAGGTGCCAGTTCAAGGAGTAGGGAAGGAAGGAGCTGCTGCCGGTGTAAGCTTGGGTTTGCTGTGAAGAACCCTTCACAACTTGGGAAGCAGAAGCAGCAAGATGTAAAAATCCCCAAGCTTCAACAGGAGAAACTGAGAGGACATAGGAAAATCATCACGTTTTAAGTTCTCTGTGGACTAATGGCACTCACTCTCCAGTGGAGACACAGTGCTGGTGGGCATCTCCAAACTAGGCTTGTCATCTCCCAGGGACTAAGTGAAGTTTATGAAGTACTGTGCAGACCATAAAATTGTTCTTAAGTGCCAAAATGTGATTTTGTAATCACAGAATCATTTAGGTTGGAAAAGACTTTTAAGATCATTGAGTCCAACCATAAACCTAACACTGCAAGTTCACCACTAAACCATGGCCCTAAGTGCCATGCTTAAAGAAAACATGATTTAAGAAAAATGCGATTTTACTCTTACTGGAAGTGTACAGGTGAATTCTCCTTTTAAGCAATTTTTCAGTTAGAAACAATGAAGATACGTCACAGAAAACACAGAATCATAGAATGGTAGGTGTTGGAAGGGACCTCCTAGTCCAATCCCCCTGCCAAAGCAGGATCACCCAGGGCAGGTGACACAGGAACAGATCCAGACAGGTTCTGAAAGTTTCCAGAGAAGAAGACTCCACAGCCATCCTGGGCAGCCTGTTCCATGCTCCATCACCCTCTAGGAAAGAAGTTTCTCCTCAAGCTGAGGTGGAACTTCCTATGTTCTAGCTTATACCCATTATTCCTTGTCCTGTTACTGGGTACCACAGAAAAGAGACTGGCCCCTTCCACTTGACACCCACCCCTCAGATATTTATAGACATTAATAAGATCCCCTCTCAGCCTTCTCATGCCCATGAGTTTCATATATTAAAGTAGCATTTAATTCTTACCTGAGCAAGTCTTCTTATCTGGATTCAGGCTGTAGCCTTCATAGCATTCACAAACATAGGATCCATTGCTAGTGATGCAGATCTGATCACACTCATGCCTTCCAGGTGCACACGTGTCCACAGCTGCAAGATGCATGTTAGAGAAACAACTCATTATTAATAAGAGGTACTTTAGGAAGGAGCATTTATTCACGTTTTCAAATATATTTTGATGTGGAATCAGCTCAGAGATGACAACAGTAATTGAAGGAATTAGAGTAAGTAGGAGGAGAAAACATCTATACAGTGTCTACATCTGAATACTTTGTTTTGGCATTGGGCTCTAATGATTCAATCTGTAGGCATAATCAAAATGATAGTGATAGAATCCAACTACTCACCATTGCTTGCATCAAACTTTTATTTATTATTGGATCTATTACTACTGAAGAAGATACATAGAATCATAGAATGTTAGGTGTTGGAAGACACCTCTGGAGATTATGAAGTCCAACTCCCCTGCCAGAGCAGGATCACCCAGGGCAGGCCACACAGGAACAGATCCAGGCAGGCCTTGAAATCCTCCAGAGAAGGAGACTCCACAACCTCTCTGGGCAGCCTGTTTCAGACTCTGTCATTCTCACAGTAAAGAAGTTTTTCCCCATGTTGAGTTGGAAATAAACTCTGATGCAATTTGTGACCATTACCTCTTGTCCTATCACAGGGCATCATGGAAAAGAGACTGGCCCCTTCTACTTGATACCCACCCTTCAGATATTTATAGACATTAATAAGATCCCCTCTCAGCATTCTCTTCTTGAGACTAAACAGCCCCAGTTCTCTCAGCCTTTCCCCACAGGAAAAATGTTCCAGTCCCTTCACCACCCTTGTAGCCCTCCATTGGACTCTCTCCAGTAGATCCCTGTCTCTCTTGACAGATGTTCACTCTTTCAACAGAAATCACAAATAGCTTCTCAAATCAAATTATGCTGTTGGAAAGTGATTTTGGTTTTTCTAGAAAGACATATTTACCAAAGGAATAATACCTGAGCAGGTTCTCTTATCTGGATTCAGAGCATAGCCTTCAAAGCAATCACAAAGGTAGGACCTGCTGTTTTCACTCACACAGACCTGCTCGCAGTCATGGGTCCCAAGTGTACACACATTTGCAGCTACAAAAGGCATTTACAGGAAAGGTGTTTTGGTGATGCCAAAGGAAAGAAACAGCCGTTAATAATTTATGCTTATAAAAGTACATCTTGCACTGTTTGCTGGATTAGTGGAAGAAAATGTCAGTGCTGTGTCACTGTCACAAAAAAAGTTACAGGCATCTTTTGCATCATTCTGTAGCAAAAGAGAGAGGTCATAAACAACACTGGAACAACTGCACTGAAATAAGTCACCACCTGAGGTGGCAGAAAGATGTGATGAACTGAAAAGGGTGCCACAGGAAGGATTTTAAGCATTTAGTAACTTTACACCAGAAACAAGAAATCAGCAATGCAAAGACCTTCTGTCTTTTTGTATCCAGTCCCTTTCCATTGCAGACAACCAGATAAAATAAACCCAAAATGTATCAGTCACCCTCTGGCAGTTTACTAACTTCTGCTCTCTGGCAGACAACCTGATGTATGCATTCCTGCTGCAATGCAGAAAACTCCAGTGTAAACTAAAATAAAAGTGAAATGAAAGAACAAAAGTAAAACAAAACCAACCAAAACCAAACAAACAAACCAACCCCAAAACAAAACCAAACAAACAAACAAAACACACAAACAAACCTGGAACAGAAAAAGTATCAAGACCAGAAGGAAGAGAAAAATTACTGTGAGGTACTAGGATAACACAATGACTTCTCGGGGATGAAATGATGGTCCAGATGCATCAGCCAACAAAGAAACCCACCAGAGCAAGATGGGTATGTGAGTGCTGCAGCTGCCTTGACCCTTCAGATCTAAAAAGTCAAGACCAAAAGAATATATGGAGGAAAGTTTCTACAGTAATAGCTTTACAGGCACATGAACCTCCTCATTGAGGGACAGTTCAGAAATAATGTCCAAACCTCACTGCAAACTACAAAAAGACATTCATTTTTGGGGGACCAGCTAATTCCCCAGCAAACAGTAAGGTCACCTCATCAGAAAACAGTGATTGAAAAAGCACAGTGATAGATGGCAGCTGGTGGAAGTCTGTTGTGGTGACAGGGCAAACAAAACGACTGCTGTAACACTGGGCTGTCTGCAATGCACTGTGTGCACTGACAGGCATTTCCTTCACAGATGGTCTAACAAACAAACAAATTAATTTCTGGCTGTTTTTTCTCAAGTGTATTTAGCTTTGGATCTGCTGCTTCTTTGGTCACATCGAGATTCCCCTATTCCTCTCCACAGACTGTAAAAGAAACCTAGATACTCACTGAAATTTAGATGGTTTAATTTAGATGAGGGAGGATGAACAAAAAGGGGGAGGAAAAAAGGTGGAAGGGTAAAAAAGGGGGGAAAGGAAGGAAAAAAAAGGAGGAGGCAATGAAAGGGAAAAGGAGGAAAATGGGAAGACCAGTCTGCTATTACCTGAGATTTTACTTAGATGAGCATTTACGTTATGGGTATGGACTACTGGTAAAATCAAATTCCAAAGCAATAGGGCTGAGTTAAGAAATGAGAAACAGGAGTGCTTGAATCTTCATGTGTATTTCTGCAACATTTCCCATTTTCTAAAACATAGGAGATTTAGATGTCCCCTAATAAGGCTGATGGAAAGTGTGTCTTGTCTTTCCATTGGTTAAAACAAATCTCAGTCCAAGACAGCATCTTTTCAGACAGCATCTTTCAACAGAATGCTGCACCCTTTGGAATAAGAGAATTCATCTCCATGAGTTATGAACAAAATCTGTGGGTGATATTTCAAGCATAACTGAGAAGCTCAACTGAAATGGTCAGAATTTTGTGGTAGGAAAATCAAGCCTCCACTGTCTTAGACACCAGTTCAAGCCTAAGATTTTCCATCCCCAGGATGGTCTCTTGTTGAATGCTGCTCGCAATGCATCAAAAACTTGATCTTAGCCAACTATTTTGCCCCTGAACATTAGTTTTCTTGTTTTCAGTTCACCCTGCAAACAAATCTATTTGCCTTGGCTAAAGCAAAGAAAATCCCAGTTGTCACTGGTGATCCTAGATTTCTGACCAAAAGCAGTCTGGAGCTGGGAAAGACCCAGTTTACCCACAGCCTTACAAGACGCTCTTAGATTCATTTGGTTTGTAGGAACCTTTTTAAAGACTATTCCCTTTATCCTGTTCTTGTTCATGAATCCCAGAGATCCTGCCTAGTTGCATGCAGGCTGCAGAGTTACACTGGAGGTGTATGGGTGTGAGCTCTCTTTGGTTTATCCTCCACCTTAGCGGGGGCATAATTTCTATCCTTTGGCACAAGAAACAGTAAATTTACTCTTAAAAACAAGAGATTCTTCTTTAGTGCTATGAAAGGAATTGCCTTGGTGAGAACATAGGTGGCAACTTATGTTCACAGCACACATACCTGTCCAGCTAGATGGGCACTTGTACCCACTTCCAGATACCAGAAAGTGGATCTGGTCACATTAGCAACATAACATGATGTCAAGCCAAACCTCAAGGCACTCCCTATGTTAACTACTGGGTAAAGTGTCTTCTCTGCAGATGGTCTTAGATGTTTATTTCATACCTAGAAAATGAGGTCTATTCACTCTAAACATAAATGAGGTCTATTCACTCTAAAGGTATGCAAAAGGCATGGTGGTAGTTTTTAATAAGGCTCTGAAATGACAAAGTAACACGTTCCCAACCAGGTTCTCAAGGCAATGGCTGTTACTTCAGTTTTCTTACAATGTTCTTTACATCTGATTTTACCCATTAGTTGCTGGAGGCATATTTTACAAGTAATCTCCTTAAAAATTTACTAGAAAAATGTAGTTGATACAGGTATACAGGTTTTCTGATTGTCAAAAAGTCATTGGTTGATTTTTGTGAGTGGGGCTGTGTCATGGCTATCTGTAGGCAGCTCTAAATACTCCAGATATGTGACTTTTTTTTTGTAAATGACAGCAACAACCCACACTGGCCTAGCATTGTTATTGGAGTTCTAGCCCAAACCAAATGCACATCCAGCATTTTTCCCTGAAAAAGTGAAGCTAATTCAACCCATCCCATAGTACCCTGTCTAAATCAAGTAGCAGAGAACCAGAGAAAGGTGTGAGTGGCACACTCAGAAAGCCCAGCAGCGCCTGCAGAGTGAAAGCCCATCCTGAGATGACCTGCCGTTGTGTCAGGCATTTCACCCTGCATCACATTTCTCAAGCTGGCATGGTGGTTCACCTGCCATACTGATTTTCCTACTCCGAGTCTATAAGGAGCCCCTCAGCACCACAATTCCACCCTCCCTGCTTCCCAGTGACATGGGAAAAGAAATCAGAAGACTACACAGCTTTGGTGTGAGCTCTTGGTAGGTCAGTAAATACGTGCAGCCAAAACCTAGACAGCTTGCCATGCTTTGTCTTGCACTAAATCTCTTGCACTAACTGCACGAGGAGGTCCACTGCAATCAGGTCTGTTACTTGCATGATAAGGTCACTATTCAGAATGAAGGGTCATTACTTGGCCACCACGGAATAAAAGGCTTGGCTTGTTCGCCTTGTGGATGGCAAAGAAAATATTTAAATGTAATACATAACACTTCTGAAAAACTTCTTTCTTAGGGAGAGGAACCACAGTAGGAGCTAAAAGGAGCCAAATTACACTACTTTCTTAGACCAACCACCTTACCACAGAAAGTCTCTCTGAATTTGGATGTCAGCTTTTCAATCACTCCATAGGTCTCCACATAGAAGACATGTTCATCCAGTGGTTCACTAGCCATGACCCTCAGGGACTGCATGTCTGCCCGGTCTACCCCAATGGCATAGATCTCAATGCCAGCTGTCTGGGCGCTTGCTGCCACGTCTTGAACCTGGTCTTGTGGCCGTCCATCTGTCACAACAATGACCACCTTGGGGATATTGAAGGTTGCTGGCCGGGTGCCCATTTCCTCAGTGAAGACTTCATCCATGGCAGTTTGGATAGCAAGGCCGGTCATTGTGCCAGCAGACAAGGGCTCAATGTGAGATATCGCCTTCTTCATAGATGCTCTATCAAAGTAGGTCCGGAGGGGAAACTCCACCTTGACAGTGCTGGCGTAATTCATGACTGCCACACGTGTTGTTCTTTCACCAACGTCCAGAGTATCAATCATTTCTGCCAAAAAGATTTTCACTTTCTCAAACTCTTCAGGTCGGACACTACGAGAACTGTCTATGATGAAGACAAGGTCTAGGGGCCTGTTCTTGCAGGCAGTGTCTGTCAAGAAGGAAGAAAAACACTTCAGTCATCTCCTTCACAGGACTGCAGCTCTCACCCTAGAGCAGTGAGAGATGTAAGGCAAAATACTCCTACCAGATGAATGTTGGCACTCCTGATTCTTTAGGAAGAGGTTTTAAATTATAGTGAGCAATACAATAGAAATTCTTAAATGTTAATTTTGACAAGTAATACATAATTATCTTTACTTAGTATAGGTCCACTTTTGAGCCCACAAAATGCCTAACAATCCTTGAAACAAAGGGTTACAGTTTACATGTATCAACCAATGCAGAAATGTAATGATACATAGATATACTTTCTTTTTATTTTTATAAAAAGATAAAACCTGAATTCTATTTTTATAAGCTACAGAAATAAAAGGGTAAAACAACTGCCTAGATTGCACAGTGAAGAGATCCTAACAATATTTTTTTGGATAGTAACAATATAGGTTTGGAATGATTACTTCTTCATACTTCACAATCTGAAGCGCACAGCCAGATCAAATAAAGGCCAACAAGAAAAAGATGCAAACAATGCTGGGATAAAGGCTTTGTTAGTTTAGAAGTTGTTACTGTTTTAAGGCTTCTGGAGCATTGAAAAAAAATAAATTACTTATGAAGTAATTTTGCATGTGAAAATTAATATTTACACACGTATTTCTAGCTTCCAAAGCTCTTCACCGACATATAAATGCAGGCAGAAACAGAAAAGCTACAGCACAGATCAGAGACAAGCATCACTTCTAGGAAAAGAAAAAATAATCAAGACTGTGACAGCAGACAACCTAAGGTTAAGCCCTCTGTCCCGACACCCTGACCTGACACTGGTGATACCATGTACTTAGTCTATACCATCAAGGTATGAATTTGTGCAGTTGATTTATGAAAAACAGACAGCCCAAAAGAGTATTTACAGAAAAGAAACATTCCAGCTCAACAATGCATTAAATAGCAAAATAAGAGGTGGTTAGTTGGAATATGCTCCCCAAGAGCTGTCTTGGGAACTTGACACACCTCTCCTGCTACTATCAACTTCCCCTTTATTATTTAGTTCCAGATGAAATGAAAAAATCTTCACAAGCGTCTTAAAAGTAGAGGTGAAAACACAACTTTTAATGCATTGAAAAAAAACCCAACCAAACAAAAAACAAAGCCAACTCTTTTCTCTTGTGCAAGTAAAAAAGGAGGGAAAAACCAAATTGCACAGGTAGATCTTTCTTCCATCAGGAAACACAGTAGCAGAGGTGATCATTACCTTTGGCCCGGGTAATGGACTGGATGCATCTAGGATCGCATACAGGTATATTATATATTTTATATACATAGTTCTATATGCATCCTATAACACTTTTTGCACAAGGGTCTAGAAAAATGGCTTTGTAATCTTTGAGAAACCAAGAGAACATGAAGAAACGTTTCCACATGCATCTGTAGCTTAAGACATGAAAGAGAGACACAACGTTTGTCCTACAAACAAGAAAAAAAACCCAAACTCAAACCATGATTTGTTGGCAGAAGAATTATCTTTTTTTTTTAGGTTCAGAAAAAAACTTTTGCATTATCCTGACAGTTCTGTGAGTTTTAATTAGAGACATTTCCAGACACGAACACAGGTAAGGAAGAGTTATGTAGGTTTTAGAGATTAGCAAGGGCAGCTTTGAATAAAAAGAAAAGCCTCGTTGGCTCTTCAGCCTGCAAGCGGCGGTCCAGGGCGCACTGCAGCTACAGCGCGATGTCCCTGGGGAATCCTCGCTCTCCTGTGACCGTTCGCAGAACCGAGCACAGAATCAGAGAAGCAGTATGGTTGGAAAAGTCCTTTAAGATCATCGAGTCCAGCCGTTATCTACCTCTAGCAGCAGACAAGGAAACACCCTAAGAGAAGCGGTGTCAGGCGGTACCCGGAGCGGTCGGGGAGCAGCGAGCAAAGGGTGCAGCGGGGAGGGGGGAGAAGGGAAGGGGAAGGAGGGAAAGGAAAGGCTGTCCG